>JADILG010000379.1:0-21853 GCA_017591655.1 Thielaviopsis populi
CCCCCCCCCCCCCCCCTCACATGTCGGGCCCCGCGCCCAGCCCCTCCCGCGCTATCCGCCAGAACCGGTGGTTCCAATACCGCCCATCGGCCACCGCCTCCTTCTGCGCAGCATATTCGAGCTCGCGATTCACCAGGTCCAGCGCCTTGTCGTGCAGATTGAGCTCGAGCAGCATCAGCAGCACCTCGGCCTGGGTGGCCAGGGCCATGTGCACGTGCGGCCACAGGCTGCGGTACACGGCGAGGTAGTGCGAGGCGCGGTCGTAGTCGCGCAGGCCAATGAAGCCGCAGACAACGCTCTCCCAGAAGACGGCGTCGAGCATGGTGCCGGGCCCGCGCGTCGTCAGCTTCCACTGCGTCACGAGCGCGTGCACGGCCGCGCCGTCGCCCTGCGCGAAGCAGTGGTCGACGAGGATGGTGAAGATGTACGTGCTGGGCACCACGTTGTGCGCCGCCATGTGGTCGAGGATGACGCGCGCGGCGCGCGTGCTGTTGGTGCCGCCCGACGCCATGACCACGTGCAGCATCTTGGCGTACGTGGCCGTCTGCAGGGACACGTCCGAGTCCTGAAAGATGGCAAAGCTGTCCATGACGGCGCGCACCTGGTCCTCGGCCGACGCGCCGGCCGCGGCGTTGGCCAGCGCGTGCTCGAGCAGGATGGTGTACGTGGCAATGTCCGGGTCGATGTTGCGCTCGCGCATGGCCTCGAGGATCTTGGGCGCCTCGGCCGCCAGGTCGCAGCGGATCAGGCCCTCGAGCAGGATGTTGTACGTGATGACGTCGGGCTCGATCTTGCGCTCGCCGGCCCAGGCCAGGATGCGGCGCGCGCCCTCGACGTCGCGGGACCGGAAGAGCCCCGTGAGCGTGGAGTTGACGGCGCTAATGGACGGCGCCACGTGCACGTCGGGCTTTTCCTGGTGCATGGCGTCCATCTCAAAGAGCGCGTTGACGGCCTCTCGCACCATGCCCACGTGCTCCAGCACGCTGATGCGCGCAGTCCAGAAGACGGCGTCGACGGGCGCGCCGTTGGCCTTGAGCATGCGCCACAGCGCCTCGGACTTTTGCGCCTCGCGGGCCTTTTGCCAGCCCGTCATCATGGCGGTGTAGGTTTTGGAGTCCACGTCAAACTTGAAGTCGGCCATGGTGTTGAGCACCATGTCGACGTAGCGGCCGCTCTTGAGGCAGCAGAAGACGTGGACAAAGTAGTTGAACAGCATGGCCTGTTTCTCGCGTTCCTCCGCCGTCACGACGGCCTTTTCTACCGAGCAGGCGCGGGGGAACTCGTGGAAGAGCTGCTGCGCGCGGTAGAGGTCGCGCGTGCGCAGTGCTTCCGACAGCTGCTTGTGGAAGGACGAGATCGTGGTGGAGGGGCTGATGACGTTGTCGTGGGTCTTGGGCGCCACGCTGGCCAGATTGTGCATGGCCTGCAGCAGGCCGGGGTGGTCGGACAGGATGGCGGAGATCTCGGGCTGGCCAATGTCGAGGGCGGCCATGACAGAGTCGAGGAAGGGCTTGACGGAGGCAAAGCGAGGCGCTTCGCGCGCGACGGTGTGGGTGTAGAGCGAGAAGATGATGTACCAGCTCATCAGCGACTGGGCCAGTGTGGGAATGGACGCCGGGTGGTGCCAGGGCAGAAGCATTTCTAGGGCCCGGGGCAGGCCCAGGCCCAGGCCCAGGCCCACGTCCACACCCTGTCTCTTGAGCTCGGCGGCGATGGCGGGCGTGACTTGCGGCAGATCGACGAAGCGCGTCATCTCGGGCACGCCGGGCGGCGGCGGCTTGGCGACGACAAGCTTCCAGAAGGCTTCCTGGTCGTCGAGCACGGCATCGCGGAAGTCGTTGGGCAGCACAGTGTCGCGCAAGGGGAACTGGGCCGACTCCAGGAGCAGGTCAATCAGCGGTTGGGCCTGGCCGAGGGCGATTTGGAACAAGACGTCGACGTTGTCCTTGAGGTTGAAGGCCCTCTGCATCTGGTAGAGGCTGGTCAGAGACGGCAGGTCCCGGTGCATGGGGTCCTGCAGCTTTGCCTCGTAGATGCGCGGCAGCAGCTCCGAAACGTGCTTGCGGACGACGGGGTGTTCCCGGACGCTCTGGTGCAGCGGCAGCAGCTTCTGCTCAACCCATTCGAACAGGCCCGAGAGCGAGCGGCCGTGGCGGTCCTGCTTGTCCTGGATGCGTTGTATGGCGTAGACGACTTGGGCGTCGGGCGGGGTATTTGCGATTTTGGGTCTGTGGATGGCGACATACGGCCACGATGTCATGCACGACCGTGGCGGCGCGGACATGTCGGACGCGGTGTTTGGGGATGTTGTTGTCGAGGAGGCGCTGGGCGGTCGCCTTGTGGGTGTCTTGGGGTGTCGTGGCTGGTGCCTGTGGGGGGAGGACTTGGGGGCAGCGGCGGGCTGGCCGCAAGCGTACGGGCGTTGGCGCTGCGTCGGCAGTATCGGCATGGCAGACGCCGGCGACTGTGTGTGTTGCCGATGGCCGGCCGCGACGGTCTCCTGGCTGCTGCCCCGCGGCTGCGACGTCGACGCGGCGCGGATCTGCATGGCCGCAGATGCTGAGTGCCGCAGCGGGGCAGCAGCGGCGGCGGCGGCGGAGGCGGCGGCGGTGGGCGGGGCCACGGCCACGGCCACGGGCAACACGCGGACGGCGCGTCCAGCTCGGAGGCGATGCATCATGACTCGTGGTCGGCGGCAGCGGCAGCGGCAGCGGCAGCGGTGCGGTTAGGGTCTGGTCGACACGGGCCGGGGACGATGAAGAAATTGCTTATAAATGCCTCAACACGGCACCGACAAACCCCAAGAAAAATGGCTGATGGCTGATGGCTTGGTGATGCTTTTTTTGCTGGTGGTTGGTTCAGCTCAAAGGTGACGTTAATAAACTGGAGCTTGGCCAAGCTAGAATAAGGAAGGAAGCGAGAGGGTGGGTGGGGTTTTGCCTCGGATTAATGCATATCCCCGCATTATGCAACAATCAGAGGCTAAGCGTGTTCCTTCCCATTCCCACTTGGTTTGAGTCGGAGAGGAAAAGTGGATTAAAAGGAGGGAATTAAGAAGAGGGGATTAAAAAAAAAGAGGAGAATAAAAAGAGGGGATTAAGAGGTTAGGAAGAGGCTAGGAAGAGGGCACCACCAAAAAAGAATACAGGGTCTTGCCGTGGATCGAACACGGGACCTCTCGCAAGCTTTGCTTCAGGGTTAACCCTAAGCGAGAATCATACCACTAGACCACAAGACCAACGGTGAGCCACACAAAGTCGCTCGGATGGGGCAAACCGGGATTGAACCGGTGACCTTTAGATGACAGAACCACTGAAGTTGCGCTTCAGTCTAACGCGCTCCCAACTGCGCCATTGCCCCCCCAAATGCTTGGGGGAAGAGGTGGGAGGTAGCGTTTTTGTAGTGTAGAGTCTGCGTGCGTATAGTCTGCATGTGTGTAGACAGCTTCTCCTCCTTCTCCTGCTCAGACTGCGTCTTGCGTCTTGATTCATCAATTCATTATGCGTCCAAAGGACTGGCTAACCCATGTTTGTCTGTCAAAGGCCTGTGAAGCCCAGCCTCTCAGATCGGCTTTCGCTTTCTCGCTCTCGCTCTCGCTCTCGCTCTCGCTCTCGCTCTCGCTCTCGCTCTCGCTTTCACTTTCGCTTTCTCGCTCTACGCTAGCAATGCTGCAGGGCGGCACATCAGTCTACTCGCCCATTTTCACGTCGCCATCTTCCGACCTAGCCGCTGCAGAAGCCGCGTCCATGGCCACATCCATTGCCACATCCGGAGCCGCTGCAGAAGCCGCTGCCGCTGCCGCTACCGCTGCCGCTGCCATGTCCTGTGAACCTCCCGCCACCACACTGCCCGCCTGTGCGCCATTGCCGGGCACGCCGAGGTCGTGGGACGAGCCCGTGGCCTCCTTATCAGCCGCGTCCCCGCCGGGCGCGTCCGACACAGCCTCCAGGTCGGCCACGTTAAGGCCCATATGATGCAGTGCGTTGCAAAGGTCGTCCTCGAAATGCATCGCCTGTATTATTGTGCGAAACACCACTTCGTTTTTCGACATCAGAGGAAGCGGAGTAACCAGCTAGCATATCCATCCGTCGGCAATCATGTTAGCATTCTGAGTCTTTTTTTTTTCTTCTTCTTCGTCTTCTTCGTCTTCTTCTCCCTTGTCAAACACGCAATGTCAACTTACGCCGTCAATAGTGTTGATGCGGGCTTTCAAGTGTCCCTGCTGTATCAAGGTCTTGATCTCGCCAACAATGCTCTTGTCCCCCTCGCCAAACACCCTCTGCAAGGTCTGAATGGTAATCTTGCAATACGGCCTGCAGTACTCGCGAATGCATTTTGTCCGTATCTCGCGGTACACGGCGTCGACATGCTTGCTCAGATAGAGATCCAACAAGTAGTTGGATCGGCAGTCCTTCAGTATCGACAGGCACAGGCTGTAGCGGCCAGCCACAAAAGCCGCAACGGCCTTGCGGAGATTCGGCTCTATTCCCAGAAACGACCGGAACTGTGCATTACCAAGAACCTTTTCTTGCAGGGTGTCGCGGTCCATGATGGCCAGAGACAGCAGGCTTCCATACACAGCAACGTCGTTGGGAGACGCAAAGCTGCTATATGTTTTTTCGTTGGTCGCTAGAACCACGTTCAGAAACAAGTCGTGGGCCTTGTCAAACTCGCCTCTGTTCATGTGTATAATGGCCTGGCAGACATGGATGGTGGCCTCTTCATCATTGCTCAGATCGTCCATTGTAGCCGCAAGCCCTGCCATTTTACTAACATTGTTCAGGGCCAAGAGCCAGTCTCTAACCTGGAAGCCAACGCGCATATTCAGCGCATGCATGTCCATAACCTGCCTGGTGGTTTTTGCCTCGGAGCGGCTCAGGGCGAACTGCTCAAGAGCGAGCATTGGCTTTCCGGATCTCTCGTAGTGCATGCCCAGGAGAATATGGGCGGTCTAGAGAGAGAGCGAGAGAGCGAGAGAGCGAGCGAGCGAGCGAGCATTGGGTTAGCCCGAGTGTATGAGGCATGCCTGCCATTGAGTGTATCGGGGCCGTCAAGAAAAGCGACTTACCCGGGTTTTTTCTTGGTCCAGGTTGCGCTTGTGTGTCTTAACTTCCTTTTGCAAGCGAGATGTTTCGTCGGCTACTTTCTGCTTGGTCGCAGCAATCCATTCGCTGTCTTCAATGGCGTCGGCATCGTCTGGCGCGACCTGGGCAAGCGTTTCGACGGCCTCCTTGTACTGCGAGACATCACAGCCGGCCTTGGCCTCGATAACAGCCAGCTTCAGTGCCGGGATGCAGAGCGCGACGCTGGTGCATCCGATGAAGCGGAGTCTCTGGTATCGTGTGCGTCCTACATTGTGTCGAGGCCGGTTTCTAGCAGTCAGCTATGTGTGCTTGTTGTTGCTGTTGTGGGCATGGTCTGGAGAAGAGGAAAGGCATCTATCTATGTACCAACGTAGTTTGCGAGATAGCTTTCGAGATCGATACTGGGAGGGCCTAAGTGTGTAGTTTGGCTGGTTAGTAATGGTGAGCCCAGACGGCGCCATTGCGTCCTGGATGATTTATGCTTGGCTGCGCGCATAGAAGGGGAAGCTCGATGAAGCAAGGCAAAGCAAAGCAGGCAAAGCTCAAACAAGCGCTTGGCAAGGCGGGCGGGAGGGTGGCAAAGGCAAAAAACAAAGGCTGCCATGGCGGCCAGCACAACATACCATCCACGACAATTCGGCCCTCGCTGCGAAGCTTGTCAAAGAATACTGATACTAACGCTGATGTCGCCATAATTTTGATTTTGTCGCAGTGAGTTTGCAAGGAAGAGCAGAGATGGCGAGGCAAGACTGACCGAGACTCAGGCTGGCGGGATGTTTGCCAGAAGCTTGAGCTGAGCTGAGCTGTGCTGTGCTATCTACTACCTTAGCCCCACCAGGTTTGTTTTTTGGTGGACAGCTGTCGGGAGCTGCGCGCAGGTGCTAGCGACAGCTGCCAGACCGTGCGTGAACACAGTCTGGTACATTTAAATACTGTGTGTTTTTTTGTCTCTCTAACCCTAAGCACCAGTCACGCACCCTAACGGTCCATTCACAACTGCATCCAGTGCAGTGCCTCGCTTCACATGCTTGCAAGGCCATCGGTATCGAGTGTAATTGTAGACAGCCTTCCCTGCACAACACTAAAAATAGCATTGCAATCCATGGCTCCCAGTCCCAGTCGCATCTTGTCTGCCAGCGGGATGTACTGACCAATTGCCGGCGGATGGAGATGAAGAGTCCAAGGCATATAGCGGTCACCACCACTGTATATATCATGCAAAGCACAAACCAAGACCACTGTGGCGGTGTTGTGAGAAAAAATATTAGTGGAGCCCATGGGGAGAATGGCTGACAGGATGAGAGTATTTTTTTTTTCCACGTAAAAAAAAAAAAAGGGAAAAAAAAAGAATAAGAGAAAAAATAAAATAAAATGCAGCTGTAATATGAAACAGAACACAGGCTTCGCTCTTGCACTTGCCCACTTGTAGACTTGTTACTTCCTTGAATGCCCCATTGTTCTCGTTCCTTCCTTCTTTGTTTCCTTCCTTCCTCCCTTTCTTCCTCCCCTCCTCCCTTTCCTCCTCCCCTCCTCCCTTTCGCTAATTTCCGCCAGTGTCGGACTCCGACTGCGGCTCCCAAGGCCAGCTTCTTCACGAGACGCACAAAAGACCTAGACCCAGACCCAGGCCCAGACCTAGACCCAGATCTAGACCCAGATCCAAGCGAATATCCAGAAAAAAGAGCGAGTCTTGAGGCGGGAAAAAGTGAGCAGTCAGGTGAGGTGAGGGAAGTCAAGGTAACATGTCCATGCAATATAACCGGCTTGAAAATTACAGGTACAGGGTACAAGATGCGCATCCGCACCCGTATGCCCATGCCTATGCTCATGCTCATGCTCATGCTCATGCTCATGAGCGTGTACACGTACACGTACACAAGTACAAACCAAGCCCTTCCGGGTTGCAATCCATGTCGTACAGAACGGAAGGAGCAAACAATCACTCATGGCTCTTTCCGAATGGCAAAACTGCGGCTGTGTATTTGTGTGTATTTGTGTGTATTTGTGTGTATTTGTGTGTATTTGTGTGTATTTGTGTGTGTGTGTGTGTGTGTGTGTGTCCGTTTTCCCGACTTCCGAAATTAGTTGCCCATGAAGGAAAATAAAAAAATAAAAAGAGGAAAAAAAAATCTTTTCCTTCCCCTCTCTCCTCACTTTCTCCATCCAGCCCAGAGAGAACAAGCATATCACCGCCTAACCAGCCTTGTGTCCTGCTGCCCTGCTGCCCTGCTGCCCCTGTCCGGCTCGCTTTGTATCCATCCATCCCAAGCTCGCATGGCCATCGGTACTTGGCTGGTATCGCCAGTTCCCACCCGCATCATGTCGACGCCACGCATGCATCGATTGGCCCGCTAGCGAGTGCTCATCTCGACAATCGTGTCAATCTGCATATGGCCATTGACGTCTTTCGTCTCCTTTTGTCTCTTGGTCTCTTTGTCTCTTGGTCTCTTCATGTCCATCCCCCCCAAAAACCGCCCATTCAGCCCCATGCCGTGAGTCAGCATGAGTTCCTCCATTCAGGACCTAGCCCCGGTTGGCTCCGAAGACTAATCTAGACTCATGCAGGCCAATCTCAACCTAGACGACGATGATGGTGTCTATGCCGTGCTACAGCCAGGGATGAGTCCAAACCCCTGCCAATCCCTGTGCCCACATGCCTGCACGCCTGCACATCTGCACACCCACTACCCACTACACTCTACACTCTACACACGATACCTTGTTACGCTTCACCTCACCCTCTTTGCTGATAGCCCCCACCTGTCTTGTCACCTCTACTTCTGCTTCTACTTCTGCTTCTGCCCCTGCCCCTGCCTATCGAATTGGTCTTTGCATTTTTCCTTCTTTTCTCTGGGTGGCTCTTCTCCCCCCACGTGTGATGCACGAGTTTCTAGAAAAGTGCTGCTCGTAATATCGCGACATTCTACTCTGTCATATGGTGAGACAAAAAGAACCCGGATGGCCTTTTGTGAAGAAATGATTGTCTCGATCTGGCAACATGCCCCTTTTTGGCAGCTGCTAGAACAAACAGTAACCAGTCAGCCGGTTGCGGCCAATAGAGAAATGCTGCTTCAAAAGGTGACATTGCATCGGCAAATAGAGTGCATGTTCCACAAGTTCCACAAGTTATATACATGCGTGTGTGCTTCCTTGTCTCTGCCGTCTTTTGTTTGGTTATATGAGGATAAATTGCCCCAAGCCCGTCAGACAAGCAGTGTCGTCTGTCTGTGTAAGCTTCTTCTTCTGATGCAAGACGTACCAGGTACAAAGCCTTCACCATACACTGCATTGACAACAACAAAAAAAGAAAAGCAAGAGACTGGTTTGCTGGAACTGAGACTTTCTGTTTGCTCTTGCCATCCCTTTTGTTGTTTAGTTTCCTGTTTGTTTTTGGCAGTTCCCGTATTAGTTCTCGGGGTACATGATGCTATGTAACTCTCCGTGTTTCCCACGCTTCTTGTAGAAAAAGAAAATACGAGCACAGAATAACATGAATAGCCGAACAGACAACGCTAGAAATATGCGCGTCATAATGATGCACACTGCATGTATATCAAGTGCAAAAACCCAATTTGTTCCAGTGCTGCTGGCCTTGGTCTCGTGCTTGTGTTACCCCAACAGCACCCATGTTCCAATATTGGTACATGCAAGTACGTGTTGTGCCACTCGTCGTAACTGCCCCTTCCCGCATTACATGTACAATAAATACTAGTCTCTGCTACTGAACTACAGGAAAGAATGCCTAGAGGAATAACCCGCATATATGCATACTGATATTCCACTCTCATCACATCACCAGGCAAAAGCTAGGGTACCGCTCACAAAGTGACATGTAGTCTAGAGAAGAACATCGCCCGCAGCAGCAGCAGCAGCAGTAACAGCAGCAGCAGCAGCAACAGCAGCAGCAGCAACAACAGCAGCAGTAACAGCAGCAGCAGTAACAGCAGCAGTGTTTCAGCATCGGCTGAAAATTGGTGGCGCATGGGCCGCAGCGCTCACACCGCGTCCCCTTGCCTGGAGCGTCAAGCTTGGAAGCTTGGACGAAACGACGTTTCTCTGCACAGGACTCTGTAAGTTACACACAGCCCCTCCATCCCGCCATGTGTGTGGTCTTTGTTGACAACACAAGCCCTTCACGCTAAGTGAGCCAGCCAGTTGCATTGTGCCGGATTACAAAGACCCCTTGTTCCCGAAAGAGTTAAAAAAAAGCTGTATGCTGACTAATCATTATTTCCGACTTGCAGCATTGTGTTTCACGGCAGATGTTGATGGGTGCGTCCTGTCATTTACCAAGTTTAATATTATCATTTCAACGCATAACCCTTTGACGGTGACGCATGCTTTATTTGGGATGGAAACTGAACCAAGTGCCGTAAAAGGCACAGCACATGACTTTAGTTACATCCGATGGGCAGAGAGAGAGTACGTACAGTAGCTGCCGTGTCACAGGTACACCTACTCGCATGCGAATTTGGCTTGTTGCAGTCGTACCAGAGACAAGAGACTAGAGATAGTTGGAAAACTCGAAGCTGATTTGTCCTTACAACCGGTACATGTGTCAGACTGGTTGTTAATGGAAGGCGGGCGGTTGATAAAGGTCTGAGAGCGTGTCGCTGTGTTTCCGAAAGGAAGAAGAAGAAGAAGAAGAAGAAAAATAAAAAAACAAAAAACAAAAAAACAAAAAAAACAAAAAGAAAATGGCCCCGCAATAAAATATCGATAAAATAGCCCTGGATTTAAATTAAGGAAAAAAAAAAAAGTGCAACTACCAGGGGTCAATCTATGGCTTGACTTTTCCAGCCCGTTGGATCTTGTTAGCCTCGTTTTTATAAGATCCATATTTGGTCTTAAAAGTTAGTTGTGGCTTTATTCCACGGTATTTCTTTTTATCCCCAATACAGCTGCACCAGCCTGATGATTGGGACGACGGATGGCGGGCCACCTGGACATGAAGTGACCACTCAAATAATGTCAGTTAAAACCAAAAATGTAGGTACGTGTATACCAGATGTTGAGGCGACTCTGCTGTGCGGACAACCTTTCATGACCCCTGTTGGTATACCATGCTACATATATCTAGAGCGGGTAACTACTACGAGCCAGGGGACGCCGAGACAATTGTATTGCAATTGCCATATTGAACAAAGGAACAGAGCCAACTTGGTTAGTTGCCTTGCCTCGCTCTATCTTCTTTGGGCCATGGTCTCTACTTTTATTTTGTTTGTATCAGGGGAATCCCTCAAGGTGAACCCGAATGTCTGCAGGAAAGGCGTTGGTGTTATACATGGCCAGAGATGGAGATACAGACTAAGAACATTTTGGTGCCATCATGTATGTGTATGTAGATGGGATGTCCCCTTCGTTTTTGTGTTGCACTAGATTGCACTGGCAGTGGCCAAGACACATCATAACCCGTTGGCTGCGGTCTTATTTTCTGGCTCTCGCTGCCGTGGTTTATTGCAGGCGCGGGTTCTTTCCTTTTGTGTACTCGTTTTTTTTGCTTGGTTCCTGCCCCTTCCCCTTCCCCTTCCTTCTTGCCTGTTGTGTCAAAGGTGACAAACAAACTTCCTTCCTGTTGGCTTGCCGACTTTCTTTCCCGCTGTTATGTATCCCAAGCCAAATTGACCGGCTTCCTTTCTCTCCTCCTCTTCTCCCCTTTACTTTCCTTTCATCCCCCACCCCCCCAATTCCTGGCCCGTCCTTCACGGTTACTAGACTTGGCTGGCTTGTTAAATGATCTTGGTGTGACTTGGTTGATCAAGTCAGGTTCTTTCCATTCGCCGCGTGCCTTCCCTACTCAGGCCAAGTTCTTTCTGTTCGCCGTTCGCCGTATGCCTTCCGTGCCTAGTCAAGTTCCTTTCTAATCTCTGCCTTTCCTACTCGGATCGAGTTCTTTCCGGTCGCTCTGTACCTTCCCCTACTGGGTCTACGTGCTTTCTGTTCGCTCCGTACCTTCCCCTACTGGCAGCACCTTCTTTCCGTTCACTCTGTACCTTCCCCTACTGAGACCACGTTCTTTCCTCGAGGTATAAGTGCCCAGATAAGCCAGCCATTCTCGTGCCCCTCACTTTCCGGCTCTCTTTGTTTCCCGCTTTCCTCCTCTTCATCTTCTTCTCGTTTCTCTGCTTGGAAAAGAATTGAAAAAAAAATCGCCTTTTCACCATATAAAAATCTTCTTTTTTTTTTCTCTTTTGTCTCTCTTAATATTGCGTTTAGTTTCGATTTTCACGTGTTTGCTTTGACGGCTGTAGCTGCACTGACATCGCCATTGCTCTGCTGCCGTCGTGCCCTTCCATACCGTTCCGCCTTGCCTGTGCCTTGCCTGTGCCTTGCCTTGCCTTTGTTGTCCTGGCTTCAGGTCTTCATCCCCTGCAACGATCAGGGCTTCCATCTTTCTTTGCTGATGCTTCTATAGCTTCTCTTATTGTCTCCTTGCCTCACTTTTCCTCCCTCTACGCACGCCGCTATCGTGCCCATCCCTGCCCCCGATACTTGTCTCACCGCTCCGGCCCTACGGTAGCCCGACACTCCCCACAGCCCGAGTCGATTGACTACCGGCACGCCGGCGCCTCCCCGCCATGTCTTTTGCCGGCCGGCCCCTGGAGGCCTCAGACGCCTGGGATGACATCACCAGCCGGCTCCCCGTCATCAGGTTCTCGGCCGACGACGTCTTGGTCACTCTCCGATATGTCTACCCATGTCTTGTTTACGCCTACTTTATGCTAAGCACTATTATCTCGGTGGTTTTTCTCCACCGCCTCAAAGCCTCCGTCTACAAGAGGCCCGACTCGTTCCGCACCCCCTTGCTGCTCCATTTCATACACCTTTGCTCTTGCAGCTATCTTGTCCAGCTGCTGGTAGTCTTCTTCCATTCCTTTGCTGCCGGCAAATGGCTAGCCAAGGACGATGAAGTCGTCAGCACTACCGCTTGTATGCTTTTGTACGCCATACAGAGCCTCTGCATCTCTGACAATAGCTTCCCCGTCTGGTACCCCTACTATGGCAGTTGGATCATTGGCCTTGTCTGTGAACCGTGTCTGGCTCTAATATGGGTCTACACCTCTCGGCCCTTGCGGCTAAACTCACTCTACCACACTCTTACCCTGACTCTCTATGGTCTCCGGATCATGTTTTATTCCGTTTCTCTTATTGTTTACATGCTCAAAAAACGCCACAAATCTCCCCAGGCTGTGATCGATGAAGAACAGCAGCCACTCTTGGCCAACGAGACTACGGCTGACACTGAACAACAGCCTCTCTTGTCTAGTCCCTTAGTCAATTCTGGCAACAATACTACCGACGGCGTCTTGAACCGGCCCTCTTCTTCTTATGGCTCAACCATCCAAGCTAGTAGTACTGGCAGCTCTGTCACTGGACCGCAAAAAGACGACAGCAAGAAGAATGACAACAGTACTGGCGACAATACAGACAACAAAGATGATTCAGACTCGGACTCAGACTCGGACCTGGACAAGAAACGCGAAGAAGAGCTTCAAAAGAAACTCTTGGAAGAGGGCAACTGGTTCACTTACTTGAAGCGCTACAAAGTGAGCTTCTTTCCCCTCCGTCCTTACCGTGCATAAACCCTCACCCCTCCATACTGACTCCATCTTTCTCTCAACAGATTCTCCTTCCCTATGTCTGGCCCATGCGAAACTACAAACTCCAGTTCTTTGCCGTTCTTGTCGCCTTGTGCTCTCTCGCTGACAACGTACTTAACCTCCTTCTTCCCCGCCAACTTGGACTCATCATGGACTCTTTGGCTAGAACTGTAGACTCCACTGTCTGGTCTCAGTTGGCCATCTTTGCTGTATTCCGCGTCTTGGGCTCCGACTGTGGCATCAGCTTTGCTCAGGAATGGCTATATTTCCCCATTGAAAACTATTCCAAAGAAAACCTCAACCGCGCTGCCTTTGACCATGTTCTCAAGCTGTCTGCCGATTTCCACGACTCCAAGAGCACCTCGGAGACCATGATGGCCATTCGTGGCGGCGAGAGATTCTCCTCGCTTATCGAAACAGTCATGTTCAGCGGTGTCAGCAAGATATTTGATCTATTTCTGGCCATCATATATCTCACTTCAACCTTTGGTCCTTATGAGGGTTTGATCACCATCACGACCGGCACTCTGTATCTTTTTCTTTCGGCTAGTCTGCTTATTGAAACTCGCCAAGCTAGACGCTTATACGTCACGGCTCTCTACAACGAAGGAAAAAACCTCCATGATGGCATTGACGGCTGGCAAACTGTTGCCTCGTTCAACCAAACCCGCTACGAACGCGATCGCTACTCCAAGTCCGTTTTAGAGCTTATTGGGCACATGAAAAAGTACACTTTTCACTGGTTTGGCACCCGGGCTCTCCAATCTCTTTCTCTTCTCATTGGTCTTCTTGCCGGCTGCTGTTTGGCCATTGTCCGCATCAAGAACGGGCAGGCTACACCGGGTCAGTTTGCCATGTTGCTGATGTACTGGAATCAACTCTCTGCCCCCTTGATGAACTTGTCGTACATTAGCAAGCAGATTAGCGGCATGATGATTGACGCTGAACGTATTTTGGACCTGCTCAATACCAAAACCACCGTAGCCAACCACCCCAACGCTCGTCCTCTGCGTCTCATACGGGGAGATGTCGAGTTCAACGGGGTCAGCTTCGGCTATAATGACAAGAAGAATGCCGTTACTGGTCTGTCATTTTTTGTGCATGGCGGACAGTCGGTCGCCTTTGTTGGAGCATCAGGAGCAGGAAAGTCAACAATCCTCAAGTTGATTTCTCGCTTCTACGACCCCACCGCCGGTGCCATTCTGATTGACAACCAGGACACCAGAGACGTCGATATCTATAGTCTCCGCGACCACATTGGCCTTGTCCCGCAAACACCCGTTCTCTTCAACGACACCATCATGAACAACATCAGATATGCTCGCATGTCAGCCACGGATGAAGAGGTCCATGAGGCCTGCAAAGCTGCCTGCATCCACAACAAGATTATGGAATTCACTCATCGCTATGAAACCAAGGTTGGCGAACGAGGTGTTAAGCTTTCCGGCGGTGAGCTTCAGCGTGTCGCCATTGCCAGGGCCATTCTCAAGCGTCCTGACATTGTTCTACTTGATGAGGCTACCAGTGCTGTTGATACCGATACAGAACAGAAGATCCAGGCGTCGCTAAAGAATCTTACTAAGAATCGCACGACGTTCATTGTTGCCCACCGTCTATCCACCATTATGAATGCCGACCGCATCATTGTCATTGGCGATGGTAAGATTGTGGAGATGGGCGACCACGAGAGTCTTCTAAAGGTGCGCGGCAAGTATCACAACCTCTGGTCGAAGCAAGTCTTTCTAAAGGCCAAGAAGAAGGAAGAAGAAGACGACGACGACGATGAGGGCAAGGATATTTTTGTAAACGATCTTTCTAATGACGCCATTGCTTTGGAGCAAGCCAAGGCCGCCAGCGCCAAGGCCGCCAGCACCAAGGCCGTCTCAGTGGCAGCGCCAGAGGACAACCAGGGCGACGGCCAAGCTGGCAAAAGCGCCACCGAAGGAAAGGCAAACCTCACAGCAGCCTCAAGTATAGCCACAAGTACAGCTACTGCCTCTGCAAAATCCACCACGGACACTCCCGTGCAGCGGTTGTCCTCGCCTTAGGAGTCGAATCTCAACCCGCATGCACCGTCTTTTCTACCGCAGAGTCTCCCGCAAAGCCCTGTAGCTGGAATCAGGAACCCCGGGCCTTCATCATTACCCACTCATGTTCCAGTTGCTTTAGTCCCCGTCCAGTCTCTTCACAACGGCCAATTCCCGGGCTTCGATTCAAGCCCTCGGTTTCAGTTCCCAAGTCCAAACTCTCTGGCCGTGACACCGCAGTTTCCGGCACGAGAAACCCCAGTGACCTGGGGGGGACTTCAGTACCAAGGCCGCGAGTTTCTTCCACAAAACAGTCGGGGAGAGAGTCTGAGTGAAGGCAGTGGCAGTGGAGATACGATTTCGAACAAATCAACTTATTACCGACCTCGCTATATTCCGTTTGTCAACTCCAAGAGCGATCCAATTCGGCGAGCCAGCACGTTGAGCTCGATCCCCGAGTCACAGGAAGAAATGGACGACTATGATGAGGTAAGCTCTAGTAGCTCAGAGCTTTTTTATTTTTTTTTTTCCAAGGCACCTGTCATACTAACAGTCATGGTGTACAGATGATGAGTGAGAACGAAAGCCAGGGCTCAGCAGCGATGGGCAGTGCTACAGAGGATAGGCACGAGGATGAAGAACCGGATGGTGCCAGCGATGGCGACGACAATAGTTCCAGCGACAGCCAGTCCCTTGTTTCGAGCACCAAACTCAGGGCTGCCAGGTGGCAGGAGGAGTATCTCAAAGCTAACAGCCAAAAGCTGCATCTTCCTGAGCACGAGCGTGGGCTTTCGTACTGGGGCCGTCTTTTCCGCCAGAACGCCGACCAAGCAAGACGGAGAAACGAGGGCCGGGCCCAGTGAACGGACCGGTGCTCCCAAGTGTTGTTTTGATGGTATTTTGGTGGGAACAAGAGGGTCTCTGTTGTTCTTTTTGGCTTCTTTGCTGGAGATGGTCACGGAGAGAAAGATAGACAGAGTTGATGGGGGGATATTTAAACCAATAGAACTATGGGAGAAGAGGTTACCGGCATAGAGAAGCAGATCACGCAGAGCAAGGTCACGACGTTTTTACGGAGGGGTTTCTTTCTATTCTTTTTCTATTCTTTTTTTTAGTCATGGGTTTTTTCATTCTTGATAGTATTTCACTGCAAAACAAGGAAACGTTTGTTCCTGTTTCTCTACAGCCGTCAAGGGCAAGCAATTCGTCTTGGCGAATGAGTATATGAGTGAGCAAGATAACAGAGAACAACATTGAAGCGTAGACGAGACAACATCAAAGACAGGAAACAAGAGGGGGAGGTTTTCTTTTTTCTGCTTTTCTTATCTAAGCCGAGCCACCGGGACGACCACCAGCACCAGCACCAGCACCGGCACCGGCACCGCCGCCCATCAAGTTCTTGGCCCTACATGGTACACCACGTTAGTATTGGATGACGTCACAGGAGAAAGAGGGAGCGGAGGAACTCACATCTCGGCCAGGCTCGGGTCGGACATCAGAGCGCTCACGTCGGGCATGCCGCCGCCACTGCTCATGTTGTCGGCCATGGCGCGCAGGCGCGGGTTGCTCATCAGATTGCTCATCAGCTCGGGGTTGCCCATCAGGTTCTGGGCCATGCTCTGGAACATGGGGTTGCTCATGATGCTGCCAAAGTCGGGCATGCCGCCGGCGCCGCCGCCGAACATGCTGGCCATGTCGGGCAGGCCGGCGCCAGCACCGGCGGCAGCGGGGGCACTCTCGGCGGCAGCGGAGGGGGCGGCGCGCGTGGCCAGGTCGGCGGCGCCAGCGCCTTCCTGCTCTTCGACGCGGCGCTTGGCCGTCTCGTAGCCCTTCTTCATGGCGTCGCTGCCGCCCGAGCCCTCGTACTCAATGCCCTTGGCGTAGGCGTCCATGGCGCCGCGGGCATCGCCCAGGGCAAAGCGCGCGAGGCCCAGGCGCGACCAGCCCTTGGTGTACTTGGGGTCGAGGGCGACGGCGGCCTCGGCGTCTGTCTTGGCGGCGGCGTGGTCCTTGGCAGCGCTGTGGGCGGCCGCGCGGTTGGACAGGTAGATGGCGTTGGACGGGTGCAGGTCCAGGGCCTGCGAGTACAGACTGATGGCGGCAGCGTAGTCCTTGGCGGCCATGGCGGCGTTGCCCTTGCTCTTGAGGCTCTCGGCGGCGGCCTTGTCTTCGGGGCTAAGCGGGGTGGAAGAGGAGGAGGAGGCAGCGGCGGCGGCAGCGGCGGCAGCGGCAGCGATGTTGCCGGTCGGCGAGCCGGTCTTTTCTTTTGCTTGGCGCAGCGACTCGTAGACGGTGAAGATCTGCAGCAGGGTCTGCGGGCCGGTGGCGGCGCGCACGCCGGCGGCGTCGGTGGGGTCGACCTTGAAGGACTCGGCGATGCAGTTGACAGCGACCTCGATGTTGTCGGCTTCGTCGGCGGCCAACGTGCCGTCAGTGGTGGCAGTGGTCAGGTAGTCGCAGATGGCCAGGGCCAGGCGTTGCTTGGAAGTGAGAGACTGCATGCGGGGAGGGGGAGTGTTAAGTGTTAGCTGTGTGGCTGTAGCCGCGAGGGGTAGAGCAGCAGCGGCAGACGAGGAGGGAAGCGGGGGGGAGGGAAGCGGGGAGAGGGCGACGTACCATGGTGGGAGAAATGTGCCGATGAGGTTGGGCAAGGGCAGAGGCGGAAGCGAAACAGAGAAGCGTCCAGGCTTCGGTATATAAAACCGCGGTGAGGTCAAGCTGGACAAGGCCACAGAAGTCGTAGAAGCTTCCAGTGTTTCTGGGCAGAGGGGAGAAGGAACAAGGCGCCCGCCCCGGCAGAACAACAACCCCGCTTAATGGCCAGCATTAGTGGCAGCCTTGGTCTGTGCGGGTAGATGCATAGCCCGCTTAGATGCATGCTCCGGGGTTACACGGGAATGGTGGGGAAGCTGAGTCAGCGAGCATGTGAAGGCGCCCTCTCTCTCTCTCTTCTCGATCACGACGGATGGTAGAAGGCTAGCAAGGACGCGAGCACAAACAGAGTCACTATTATAATAGGCAAAGTTTCAAGTATGGTTAAAGTTGCAACTGTATTCTCTCATTCTCACAATTTTTTTTTGGCTTGTTTTGCTGTTTAGTCCACGAGTTCCACACCACACAATCAAAAGTTTTTTTTTTGGTTCGTTCAACCCACGGGATTCCAAAAGTTCATATAAGACCAAGATAAAGGGAAAAGGAAAAGAAAAAGAAAACATGTAAATAAATAAAAAAGAAGATGGAGTAATGGAGAAAAAAGGAAAAGGAAACGTAAACGGGAAAAAAAAAAAAACGGAAAAAAAAAAAAAAAAAAAAAAAAAAAAAAAAAAAAAAAAAAAAAAAAAAAAAAAAAAGAAAACGAAACAAAAAAAAAAAAAAACGGAAAAAAAAAAAAAGAAAATAGTCTGCGGGACATTAAATCCAAAGCATCACACAGTAGTAACACACGGAAAAGAAAAAATAAATAAAACAAAACAAAACAGAGCATAGCATAGCAAAACAGAAATCCCCAGACGCAGGCAATGAACAAGAAAACAAAACACCAACACACAAGGCGGCAGCAGGCGGGTCAGAGGAGGAGGCGGCGGCGGCGGCGGCGGCGCACTTCTCGGTCAGGTCTCGCCTCGCCTGTCTTGTCCAACTTTTCTTTGCTACCAACTCCCTTGCTGGCTTGCTTGCTCGCTCGCCCGCGCTCTAGCTGTGCTGACCCTTGGTCCGCTCGTGCATCAACGCTCTGCGGATGCGGTCCTTTTCGCCGTCCCACGTCAGGAACTCGTGCAGGGCGCAGCCGGCCGGCACCATGGGCAGCACGGGCACCTTCTTGTCGGTCATGACCTCGAGCAGAGCCGGGCCGTCCGAGTTGATGAGCCACTTGAGCGCATCGGTGGTCTCGGCCGGGTTGACCAGGCGGCGGTGCTGCACGCCCATGGCGTTAGCCAGCTTCATAAAGTCCGGGTTGGTCTGGTGGGTGTGGGCGTAGCGGTCCTCGTAAAAGAGGTTCTGCCACTGCGTAACCATGCCCTGCTCCTCGTTGTTGAGCACAATCACCTTGACGCCAATGTTGAACTGCGCGGCCGTGGTCAGCTCGGTCAGCGTCATGTTGAAGGAGGCGTCGCCGTCAATGTCAATGACCAGCGCATCGGGCTGGGCCACCTTGGCGCCAATGGCGGCCGGCAGGCCAAAGCCCATGGTGCCCAGGCCGCCCGACGTAATCATGGAGCGCGGGTGGCGCCAGCGGAAGTGCTGGGCCGTCCACATCTGGTGCTGGCCGACGCCAGTGGCAATGTACGTGCTGTCCTTGCGGTCGGCGACCAGGTTGCTCAGCTCCTCAATCAGGGCCTGCGGCTTGATGGTGCCGGGCCGCTCGGAGCGCTCAAAGTCGGACAGCGGCCACTTGCGCTTCCACTCGTCAATCTGGCCAAACCACTCGGCGCGGTCGTCGACGGTCTTGGCGTCAATCAGCGGCAGCAGCTGCTTGAGGTTGTCGGCAACGTCGCCCTCGACGGCCTCGGTGGCCTGCACCACCTTGTTGATGTTCTTGGGCAGGATCTCAAAGTGCACGATGCCGCCGCGGCCCTCGGCGTCAGCCAGGCGCGCAGCGGGCGCAAACTTGGCCACGTTGAGGGTGACGCGGTCGTCGAAGCGGGCGCCCAGGGCAATGATGAGATCGGCGTTCTGCATGGCCATGTTGGCGTAGGCGGAGCCGTGCATGCCCAGCATGTGCAGCGACTTGTGGTCAAGCTCGTCAAAGCCGCCCAGGCCGTGCAGGGTGGTGGTGACGGGAAGGTAGGCCTTGTCGGCCAGGGCCTTGAGGATCTCGGGGCCACCGGGCGACAGCACGATGCCCTGGCCAGCGTAGATGACGGGCTTCTTGGCCTTGTTGATCAGGTTGGCGACGCGGGACATGGACGCGGCAATGTGCTTGCGGGTAATTTCCATGGCGGCGCGTGACGCGGCACTGGGCAGGCTGGGCAGGGCGGGGCCCGAGGGGATGGCGCGGCGCAGAATGCCGGCGGTGACGTCCTTGGGCAGATCGACCAGCACGGGGCCAGGGCGGCCGCTGGTGGCAATCTCAAAGGCCTCGTTGATGCGGCGCGGCAGCTCGGCGACAGAGCGAACCATGACGTTCCACTTGGTGCAGGAACGCGAGATGCCGACAATGTCGGCCTCCTGGAAGCCGTCGGAGCCAATGGCTGAGGTGGGCACCTGGCCGCAGAAGACGACCATGGGGGTGCCGTCGGACATGGCATCCTGCATGGGGGTGATGACGTTGGTGGCGCCGGGGCCCGAGGTGACGAGCACGACACCGGGCTTGCCCGAGGCACGAGCGTAGCCCTCGGCCATGTGGCCAGCGCCCTGCTCGTGGCGGGGCAGGATGAAGTCGAAGTGTTTGGAGTTGTAGATGGCATCGAAGACGGGCAGGATAGCGCCACCGGGGTAGCCGACTTTTGAAGGGGGGAAAGAGAAGGATTGTTAGCAGAAGAAGATGGCGGAAGAATTGGGAGTGGAAAAAGAGTTGGGACTTACAGATGTGCTTGACGCCGTGTCTGAGCATCATTTCGTGGAAGATTTCACCGCCAGACTTGCCAATGAAGCTGAAGAGGGAGACGGAGAAGGACAGAGGTTAGCTGGGCGGAGGGCGGAGGGCAAGAGAGGAAAGGCTGTGTGCCGGGGGTAGGAGTGCAGTATGTACGTACGACTCGTCCATGAGCTCGCCCTTTTTAACCTTGAGCGGTTGCACATGGCTGTTGTCAGTGGCGATATTGAAATTTGAGCTGGGCACTTCGCGGGTCTCGGGACTGATGGTAGATGTTAGCGGGAGTTGGGGCAATGGCGTGGGGCATGGGCCGTGAGCAGAGCGGAGCGGAGTGGGGCCGTGAGCAGAGCGGGGCGGAGAGGTGGCCGGAGAGTCCACGGTTCCGCACATTAGCACAGCAACGGGACAGTAGGACAGCAAGAGACAGGCAGCCTGAGGCAGTGCCCGAGGCGGCGGTATGACACGTAGAGGAAGAGAAAGACTCACGCAGCGGCAGGCGTGGCTTGTTTGAGGGTGCTGGAGGTCAGGCTGCGGCTGCAGGCAGCAAAGGAGGCGGTCGCGAGAGCTGGTGATTGGCGCGAGACGGCAGCGGGCCGGGCCAGCGATCGGATGGCACGAGATCTGTACATGGTCGCGGCTGGGGAGATGGCGGAGGCGGAGGCGGAGGAGAGACCGAGGAGGGACGGGCGGAGGAGGAGGGGCGAAAACCGGCGACAGGCACACAATGAGAGTGTGGCAGATTGAAGCAGCAGGCCAAGAAGAAAGAAGAAGAAGAAGGAGAAGAAAAAGGCAAAGATGGTTTGCAGGGGGGAAACAGAGACACAAGATCACAGCCAACTTTGCAGCGGGTTGGAAAGATTTGTGTGTGGAGGTGAAGAAAACAAAAAGAAAAAAAAAAGAAAAAGCAGAAAATAATAATAATAATAATAATAAAAGATTTATTCTGAAGGAGCCGACAAAGCGGGACTAGCTAGAAAACATGGATTGAGTCCGGCTAGAAACAGAAGCAGATCCACCCACACAAACACTCAGACTCAAGACTCAAACTCAAACTCAATCATCCACAAACTGGAGGAAATAAATGCAGGCTGGCCTATTTGAATGGGCGCCAGCAAGAGGACAGAGGCCAGAGGCCAGGCCAAAGTCGCCTGCGCGTTGCTGACTGCCGCTGCCGCCGGCGCTTATCAGATAGCCGCCGGAGTCGGTCCGTCTTGCCGTAGCCATGGCCGTAGCCGTGGC
The DNA here is from genome assembly GCA_017591655.1 of Thielaviopsis populi. Classification (NCBI taxonomy): domain Eukaryota; kingdom Fungi; phylum Ascomycota; class Sordariomycetes; order Microascales; family Ceratocystidaceae; genus Thielaviopsis; species Thielaviopsis populi. The sequence continues at coordinate 21,485 of JADILG010000379.1, forward strand.
CGTGGCCGTGGCCATGGCCGTGGCTGTCACTGTGACCGTGACAGCCAGCATCGCACAAGGCAACGCCAAGTGGCATCACACCAGTCCAAGATCAGACCAGACAGACAGACAGACAGACAGACAGCCAGAACAGACAGACAGACAGATAGCCAGACAGCCGGCCCTCTCTGGTGGTACGGCAGCATCTGCCCGCTTGGGCACTGTACGGCCTCTATCGCATCTGCGCACTGCACACAGTCCATCTCCCGCCGCCCCGCACGGTGTCCACCTCCAACTCGCTTCGCCCAGTGGCGATATCGGCTTTGCGCGAAGAAGCAGAAACGCTAATAGGCATGACTGTGATTGGCGGGGTTTTGGGGGAGGGGGGGG
>JADILG010000380.1:0-21845 GCA_017591655.1 Thielaviopsis populi
CACACACGCACACACACACACACAAGTGGCGGCGGTTTTGTGTGCATGTGAGAGGGTCTTCATCTCCACATCTCTTCTAGCAAGCTTTAAGCGAAACACAAAACTGCCCAGCTGTGGCTTGCAGATGTATGTGCAGACTATCTACACGTCCACTTGGCTGGCACGCCTGCAGCCAGTCACAACGTCCTCTGTTGGCGCCTACGTCACAGCCCTTGTCGTCTACACGGGTTAGGGTTAGGTTAGACACAGCTGAGACAGAGAGGCAAAGCTAACATGTATCACAACCGCAAAATCACAGAAAAGATGGGCTGGACAGAGCTGAGTGCCAGGGTCAAGGGAGAGAGAGGCAGCCAGATCGCCAGCGAGAGAGAAAGAGACAGCCAAACAAAGCTGCCAAAGAGTCGCTCACCCTCCAAGACGTTGTTTTGTGTTGTCTTGTGTGCCATGCCTGTCCGGCCAAACGGTTGGCCTGCAGCGCTTGACGACAAGTCTCTGACGCCGACGCCGATGCTGAATGCTGACGCTGACGCTGACGCCGACTCTGACTCTCCTGGCTCCTGACATTGCCGTGCTGGGGGTGTCTCGTCCTGATGCTTTGGGGTATTTCCTAAGAGGAGGCGAAGAAAAGAAAAAAAAGAAAAAAAAAAGAAAAAAAAAAGAAAACCTCTGCCTGCACAGTTCTTCACACGTCCCTAGAGTCCCGCCCCATTTATCCTTCCCAGTCTCTCCATTCTGATAGGCTGTTCGAGGTGTTTCTGCGTCTACAAATGCCTGGCCAATCACAGCCCAAGGATGCTGTCCATACCTTCCTTTCTAGGACAATGACATGGAAAGGTGGGGGAAGGGGTGGTTATATTCTTTTTTTTTTGTTTCTTGAGGAACCAAAAAAAAGGGACTCTCTCTGGGTTGAAACATTCCCTTTTGACTTGGTGGTTCCTGGGTGGCGATATTGATGACAAGGGCCCGCCTGGCCTTTCTATTGGACTGGATCGACTGAACTTGTCTTGTCTGGTTTTTTTTGGGTTTTGTTTTGTTTTCTTTCCCTCGCATTATTTTAGTGGTGTCTCAGTCTGGTGAAGCCCAGCGGTGATGTACAGGCTAGGACAAGGGGGTACTTGTTGCACTTGTACCGTGTGTACTTGGATACTTGGGTACTTGCTTGTATGCTGTACTGTAGCACATGCTAGATTTGGTCAAAGTTTTTGTTGTGCGCCTCGCTAAACTGTCTCTCTCCTAACTGCCCCTTCCCACTTGCCTCTCGCTCCTTCCATGTTGGGTGGTTTGTTTGGGTTGTCTGGTGATCTTGCCAGTGGGCCTGTGGCCAGTGGCCTGTTTGCTCCTGCTGTTTTTTTTTTCTCTTTTCTGTTTGTTTGGTCCCACCCCACAGTCTGACTTGTATGCATCGTGCTGCTTCTGGTTGGTTCTCTGGGCTGTTTGTATGTTTGCCCGTTTGCCTGTTTGCCTGTTTGCTCCTGCCCTGCCTTGACCAGTCCCTTCCTGCTGCTGTCCTTCTCCTGCTACCCTCTTTCTGTATCAGCTGGCTGTCTTCTTCTTCCTGCCTTTGCAGTGTGTGCCATGTTGCCCCCACTCCCCTTGCCCCTCCTGCCCTCTTTATGCATCGCTCCCAGGTACGGCGAAAGAGACCCTGATCCTTGCCCTGATCCTGGCTGTCAAGCTGTCTTACCCGTCCGTCTTCCTTCCTGTTCAAGTTAAGCCAGACAAACACTCGCCGTTAGGACGAGAGCAACTGCTGGTTTTGGGGAGGGTCCATAAGTATTTACAAGCCGACAAACGGGCCGGACGGATGCACGCCCACACTCACGCCCACGCCCACGCCCACGCCCACACCCACACCCACACCCACGGTCAGGTACATGGGCGGGCACTTGCAGGTACACACACACACCTACAACCTAAGGCCTGCCGGGAGGTACCGCCCTCAACCTGCAATGTACACTGGCCTGCAAACACGTCAAAAAATCAAAAAACCCATAAATTCCACGGCTGTGGAAGCGGCGGCTGGAATGCTATAAAAACCGGCGACGCCCACTTGCATCTCTCGCTTCTGGTCTTGTTGGCTCTTCATTCTCACCATCACCATCTTTTTTTTCTTCTTTTTTCTTCTTTTTTTTTTCTTCATTCTTGTCTCTCCTTTGCCTATTTGGCTTTTGGCTTGCCCACACACACACTCTCTCTACACTCTCTTTGCTCTGTTGCCTGCTCTGCTCTGGATCTAGTAGCCAAGCCCAGCATCATCACTTTGCATACCTTTCACCCATACATTCCTTGACCACCAGCAAAAAGAACAGCCGGCCTGTTTTCTTTTTCTTTTTTTCGTTTCTTGCTTCCCGCTTGACTCGTTGCTCATTTCACGAGATCGCTCGATTGTATCCCTCTTTCTTTTCCTGTTAGACGCCTTTGTGACCTGCTCTTAAGAGGTACCCTACCCGCCTTGTGCTGCCTTCTCTGACGACACTCTGGTACACACACTCCATCTTCTCGTCTTTTGTTTCCTTGCTGTCATCAAGAGACCAAAGTGACATCATCTTGTGTGCATTCTCCCATCTTCTGCCTGCTCGCTTTTTCTAGCCTGCCTGCTCTGCTCGTCTTCCCCAGCCTTAGCCTGCCTTGGCCTATTCAAGCTCTGGTTACCACCACAACCACCACTTGCTTCACCACATTTGCTCGTCTATAAGAAGCACACCCGAGTTCTTCTCTCCTGTCTCTTACGCTCCTTTTCTTCAGTTTTGCATTGGTCCAAGACACTTCTTCTTCTTCTACTACTCCCAGACTGGTTCTAGGATTTCTCTTCTTCTCTTTGCCTCCCCTCTATTCTTCTTCAAAATGAAGTCATACATTGCTACTGCGCTTCTCGCCCTGGCTGGCTCGACCTCAGCCCACATGTCTATGACCTACCCTCCTCCTCTGCGTTCCAAGGAAAACCCGTTTGCCGGCACCGACATTGACTACAGCATCACCAGCCCTCTGGATAAGAGCGGCTCCGACTACCCGTGCAAGGGCACTCTGAACCTGCTGGGAACCTCGGCCGCCTCCTCTGTCGCCACCTGGACTGCCGGCCAGGCCTACAACATGTCCATCAGCGGCGGCGCCAACCACGGTGGCGGCTCATGCCAGCTGTCGCTGTCCTACGACCAGGGCAAAACCTTTACCGTCATCCACAGCTACATTGGCAACTGTCCCACCAGCACCGGCGCGTCGTCGTACGACTTTAGCGTGCCCTCGGATGCTGACAGCGGCGAAGCCATCTTTGCCTGGACCTGGTTCAACGAGATTGGCAACCGCGAAATGTACATGAACTGCGCCGTCGTCACCATTGAGGGCGCATCTTCCTCGGCCCAGGCCGCCTCAGTCAAGGCCGCCTCGACTAGTTTCTCGTCCCGTCCCCAGATTATGATTGCCAATGTCGGCAATGGCTGCTCCACTACCGAGGGCTCCGATGTCAAGTTCCCCAACCCTGGCCCCGACGTCACCAACCAAGGCACTAACACTGCCGATCCCGTTGGCTCGTGCGGCTCGTCTGGCTCTGGTTCTGGCTCCGAGTCGAGCTCTAGTGTTGACTCTGGCTCCGAGTCGAGCTCTAGTGTTGACTCTGGCTCCAACTCGACCTCTGGTGCCGACTCGGGCTATGCCTCTGCTATCCCCTCTGCTGATCCCTCCTCTGCTGCTCTCTCTTCTGCGGCCCCCTCCGCTGCCCCTACTTCAGTTACCTACGCCGCCCCCGCCAGCTCGCAGACCTCGGCTGGCTATGCCTCCCAGGTCACTTCCAAGCCTGCTGCTAGCATTTCTCTGTAAGTCACAAGTCGCCATCCCATCTCTACCTCACTCGTAGAAATAGCCGCTAACATGGTTTTCTCTAGTCCTGGCGGTATCTTCCTCACCAAGTCTGAGGCCGTGGTTACCCAGGCCCCTGCGCCCACCACCTTCCAGACGCTCACCCGCCCCTCGACTGTGTCCTCGGCCGATGTCCCTCCTGCCAGCACTGCTCCTGCCTATGCCTCTGCCGTGCCCTCGTCGGACTCTGGCTCGGACTCTGGCTCGGACTCTCTGGGTCTTCAGCCCATCGGCTCACCCTGCACCATTGAGGGTGAGTGGAACTGCGTGGAGGGCAAGTCGTTTCAGCGCTGCGCATCGGGCACGTGGTCGGTGGTCATGAACATGGCGTCGGGCAACACCTGCCGCTCCGGTGTGTCTGCCCAGCTCATTGTCGGCCGTGTTGTTGAAAAGTGCAACTGAGACACTTTTAGCAAGGGGCTTTATTACAACCACCACCGCCACCACCACAGCAGCAGCAGCAGCAGCATGCTCATGAAATGAACAGAGTGAGCAAAAGAAAACAGGATATCAAATTGCAGAATAGCGTGCATGCTGTGGGCTGTTTATGAAGATATGGACGAGATAACAATGGGATGGATGGAATAGATAGATATGGACTATGCGGTGCATTATGGGACGGTCTTTGGCTCAGGCTTTTGGGAGTTTTCTTTTCTTTGGAGGACCTTTTTTTCTTTTGTATTTTTTGGACACTCGTTTGGGGCTTTTGACAATCTTTTTTGGGATATCTTTCTTTTTTGTCTTTGATAGAGACGCTGTTGAGGGCTGCCTTGTGCTGCTTGCTTGCTTGACAGCTTGGGTCTTGTCTGGGTTCTGGAAACTCGGGCTAGACGATGTTTTTATTGAAGAGCAAATAAGACGCTGATTTATGAAGATGAGGGAGAGAATTGAGAGAAGGGTGGTGATGTAGTGGTGATGTGATGTAGTGGTTGTAGTGGTTGTAGTGGTTGTAGTGGTTGTAGTGGCGGTGTTGTAGCGCACAAGTATCCCGCCATAGTAATTTGTATGTAGCGGTACTTTGACAAGAGCTGTCGTCGTCTTGATGGCTTCCCGAAGCGGCAAAGGCTAGGGCCCACATCATACCGTGCACATAGTGTCTCACACGGCTACCATGCACTGTCCCAACCGCAAGCTCAGAACTTCCCCCTCCCAAAGCTTGGAAGCCTCGACTCACAAACAACACCAAACACAAACCATCACCAATCAACCGCCGCACGACCACGACCGAGACCCCCCCCCCTTTCATCCCCGCTTTGGCTTTTTGTCTCATCTCCCCCGCTAAACAGATCGTTTGTCGTTGGGGGGAGGGCATTCGGACGGATACTGACGCAGACGGCCGGCTGGCCGGACTGACGGACTCTTGGAGATACAGAAGCGGGAAGGCCGGACGCGGACGCACGTGCATAGACGGACAGACGGACCCACACGGATAGAAGACGGACAGTCAGATACACACACACACACACACACACACACACACACACACACACACACACACACACACACACAAACACACACAGAAATGGACTCGGCAGCGCCAAAACTCAACGAGCTGCTCCGCCATGCCGAAGATCTCGACAAAATCATCGGCCTCAAGCAAGAATTCTCCCGCAAAAAGGCCGCCGTCGACTCGCAGCTGCGCAGCGGCCTGCGCGATCAGCTCGAGACCACCCAAAATGGCATGACCGGCCTCACCGACAGCCACAAGGTCGTGCAGCTGATCAAGGAGGAAATGGCCAAGATCGACCGGCTGTGCTCCGAGTCCCAGAACATGATCCGCGACCTCAACACCATCAACCTCGTCTCACAGGCCCACCGCAACTTTGGCGCCGTCGAAAAGATGCGCAAGAACCTCGAGACCTTCAACGAGCGCCTCGTCAGTGTCGAGAACATGCTGCTGGAAAACGACGACGACATGGACAACATGCCCAACCTGCTGCCCGTGCACTACGAGCTCACGCAGCTGCGCAACATCCGCGACGACGCCCTCGAGCAGATCCAGCGCGCCGACGACTCGTCGCTGCAGTCAACGCTCCAAGACTACTTTGACCGCCTCGACGACGTCATTGCCACCTTTGACAAGCACATTGACCTGCTCTCCTTCAACCTCATCAACCTCGTCGTCAACGACAACAACGGCCTGGTCGTGCGCTTCGCCGTCGTCATCGACGCCGAGTTCAAGAGCGACCAGCGCGTCGCCGCCGTGCAAGACGCTCTGCGCGACTACAAGGACATGGCCACGCGCTTCCAGGGCATCACCGACGGCGCCAAAAAGACGCGCGGCTACATGGACCGCTTCCGCCGCGGCATCCAGGCCAACGCCTCCGAGCAGTTTGACCAGGCGCGCGAGGCCTTCCTGGCCGACCCCACCACCCTCGACAAGATTATGAAGTGGTACTTCAACGACCTCAACGCTGTCAAGGTCGGCATGGTGCCGCTGGTGCCCAAGAAATGGAAGATTATGCAAATCTACGGCAACGCCTACCACCAGCTAATGCACGACTTTCTCATTGCCATCATCGACGACCCCGACACCAGCTCCGCCATGACCCTGGAAATCGTCAGCTGGCCCGAAAAGTACTACAAGCGCATGACGCGCCTGGGCTTTGCCGTCGACGACCTGCAGCCGCACGTCATTGACAACCGCGAGCAGGAAATGGTGCGCGACTTCCGCCAGCTCATCATCAAGTTCCTCGACGAGTGGATGGACCGTATCTTTGCCCAGGACACCAAGGACTTTGCCACGCGCACCACCGAAAACTCCAACCTCGACACCGACGAGTTTGGCTACTTCCGCACCCGCAATCAGGTCGACGTGCGCCGCATGCTGCGCGAGCAGGTCGACGTGGCTGCCAATTCGCAGCGCGCCGACGTCGTCGAGGGCGTCGTCGACGCCATCTTCCTGCGCCTGCGCTCGCGCCAGCAGGCCTGGCAGAAGATGCTGGACGACGAGGCCCACGGCTTCGAGTCCGGCGCCATGACCGAGCTCGACACCCTGCAGCCGCTGCAGGACTGGCTCGTGGCCACGGCCAACGACCAGATTGCCTCCATCGACGACGGCGACGAGGACGACGGCCGCCTGGCCTACCTGTCCGACTTCCGCCTCAAGTTCGAGCCGCTAGTCTCGCAGCAGTACCTCGAGCGCGCCGAGGCCGAGCTGGACAGCCTGCGCGACGGCTACGTCGACTTTAGTACCTGGTGCATGACGCGCTTCGTCACCCTCATTTTCACCGTCGACTTTGGCAGCGTCATGCCCGACTTCTTCACGCCCAAGTGGTACCAGGCCAACACGCTCAAGCAAATGGTCGTGACCTTTGAAGAGTACCTGGGCGACTACCGCTCCGTGCTGCACCACTCGCTCGTCGACATCTTTGTCGAGATCTTTGCCGATGAGCTGCTCGTGCGCTACCTCGGCGCCGTGCGCAACCGCGGCGCCAAGTTCCGCAAGACCGAGCCGTTCCAGGACAAGATCTTTGCCGACGTGTCCACCGCCTTTGAGTACTTTAGCTCGCTGCCCAACCTCGACGTTGCCGCCTCCATCAAGCAGACCTGGCGCGTCATGGAGTCCTTTCTGCAGCTGCTGACGGTCGACAAGGACGGCGTTGCCGACGCCTTTGAGCACTTCAAGATGGCCTACTGGGACCTGCAGATTGGCTGGGTCGAGGCTGTGCTGCGTGCGCGCGACGACTTTGAGCGCGCTATGTTGAATAGTGTCAAGGCGAGAGCGGCGCAGATTGACGTGGTGCGCGGGCCAGAGACGATTATGGGGCGGGTCAAGTAGGACAGAGCGGGGGAGGACAGAGGGCAGAGGGCAGACAGAAGAGGGGGAGGGGGAGTACAGTACTATTATAGGGTTATATAATACCGAATAGGGTTGCACCATGGCTAGGGTTAAAGAACATGGCATCATGCCACATCCATCCTGTTTCAAGGCAATTGCTTCATTTGTTCTTCGTCCGTTTGCTGTGCAGGTTTTTACATCGTACCTTCCTCTTTTGACTCCCAAGTATAAAAGAACTGCATCCCCTCATTCTGGCCCTCAAAGTTTCTTTCTTTCTTTCGTTCTTTCTATCGCTCATATACAAAAGAAAAAAAAAAGCATCGCCGACTTTCGTTTATGTAATTCTCTTTTTTCTTTTTTTAATCCCTTTTTCTTTTTGGGTCGCTTTTTGTCCTTTTGTCTTTTTTTTCCCCTGTCTTAACAATACGAGCAACCAAAGCGCCGGCTGCTGGCTGGATTCGCCCTGAGCCATTAATTTGGCCAAATTCGGACTTCTGGGAATTCCAGCTCCAATCCTGACTTGACTTTGTTCTTGTTTGTTACTTGAAACTTTGGCCTCGGAGACAAGCTTGACAGCCGTTTTTTTTCTAATTCCTTTTCTTTCTTTTTTCTTTCTGCGTTTTTATCAGCATTTATTTCCAGCCTCTTATCGCACACTGCTTTACTTGTCTTCGTGTCTGCCCTTCTTGTTTTTTTTTTGTTCTTCGTTTCCATCCCATCCGGTCCTCTATTCTGCTCTGCTCTGCTCTCACTCTAGCTTTCGCTTTTGCTCTCTCTCACGCCCTTCTCGCTATATCCTATTCACAATGGCCGCCGAGGCTGACCCGTCAGCGCCGGTGCTGAACCTTACGCCCGAGGAAAAGCGCGTGTTTGGCCAGCTCTTCCGCAAGGCTGACCACGATAATGTCGGCGTTGTCACGGGTGATGTTGCTGTGACCTTTTTCGAAAAGACAAGACTGGACTCGCATGTTCTAGGCGAGGTACGATGGAGATGATGATGCATGCCCTGTTGCTTATCTTGGCTGGCTGGCTGGCTTTGGCCATCTGCCTCTGCCGCGTCGCATTTCCCCGTATCCATACTAACACTGCTCTCTCTCATTGTAGATCTGGCAGCTTGCCGACAAGGAAAACCGCGGCTTCCTGACACCTCCTGGCTTCGGAATCGTCCTACGTCTTATAGGCCACGCCCAGGCTGGCCGCGAGCCGTCTCTCGAGCTTGCCCTGCAGCCCGGTCCCCTTCCCCGCTTCGATGGCATCTCCCTTCCCGCAGGCCCTGGACCTGCCGCCATGTCCTCTCCGATGATTGCTCCCCCGCCGCCCGTCGCCGCCCCCCTCCAGGCTCAAAACACTGCCACCGGCGCCCCTGTCAGAATACCCCCTTTGACCCCCGATAAGGTCGCGCAGTTTGGTGCCTTGTTCGACGGCCAACCCCTTCAAGCCGGACTCCTGTCTGGCGATCAGGCCAGGCAAATCTTTGAAAAGTCGGGCTTGCCCAATGAAATTCTCGGCCGCATATGGCAGCTGGCCGACACCGAGCAGCGCGGCTCCCTCAACAACACCGAGTTTGTCATTGCCATGCACCTTCTGAGCGCTTTGAAGACTGGTGCCATGAGAGGCCTGCCTACCGTGCTCCCCCCTGCCCTCTTTGAAGCTGCGTCTGGTCGCAGCGGCATGAACATGGATGCCCGGCAGTCGCCCGCTCCTACTGGCGCTGGTATTGGTATCCCCCCTATGCCCACGCAAATGGGCTCAAACCCGCCGGTTCTGCGGCCTGCTACCACTGGTGCCCGTCCGTCCACTGCCACGATCCAGCCGCAAACCAGTGGATTTGGCGCCTCCATGTCTAGCGACTGGCTAGTGACTCCCCCCGAGAAGCAGCGTTTCGACCAGTTCTACGATGACCTCGACAAGACCCGCCGCGGATACATTACCGGAGAGGAGGCCGTGCCATTCTTCAGCCAGTCTGGTCTTAGCGAAGAGGCTCTAGCCCAGATCTGGGATTTATCTGACATCACCGCCACCGGCACTCTGACCCGTGATGAGTTCTCTGTGGCTATGTACCTGATTCGCTCTCAACGCAGTGGTCGCGCCGGCTCTCTGCCTTCTGTGTTGCCGGCGAAGCTGATTCCTCCTTCCATGCGCGGCCCAGCTCGTCCTACGTCTGCCTCGCCTTTTGATGGCCCCATGGGCTCGCCCGCCGGCATGTCCTCCTTTGCGCCACCTCCCGTACCCGCAGTTGCCTCTGCTCCCGCGCCTCTCGCAGCCCCCAAGTCTGCTCTCGACGACCTCTTTGGCCTTGACACATCTCCCGCCTCGCCCAAGCCTGCCGCCTCGACCGATGCTTCCGCTGCTGCTTCCAAGGACCCCTTTGCTGGCGGGCCTGCTGGCATCGCCAAACCGTCTTCTCCGCCACTGTTCAAGCCTTTTGTCCCCTCGTCTTCGTTCGGCCGCGGTCTGACGCATAATGTCACTGGTGATTCCAAGGGCTCGGGCTCTCCGGCGCCTGCTGGTACGGCCAATGACCTCCTGGGCGACAACGACCCGGAAATGAGTTCGAAGCTGAACAACAACTCTACCGAGCTGGCCAACCTCTCCAACCAAATCAGCTCGCTTTCCACGCAGATGCAGAACACCCAGGCGCAGCGCTCAGTCACCCAGAACGAACTGACGCAGGCCAACTCCCAAAAGCAAAACTTTGAGCAGCGCCTGACGCAGCTGCGTAGTGTGTACGAAAAGGAGGCCCAGAACCTGCGCGGTCTCGAGGAGCAGCTAAGAGCTGCGCGTAGCGAGACGTCCAAGCTGCAGGCTGAATGCATGACACTGGACAGCCAGTTCCAGGACCTGCAGACCCAAAAGGCGCAAGTCACTGCGGGGCTGCAGGCCGACCAGCAGGAGAACGCTGCGCTCAAGGAAAAGATCCGCATGCTGAACAGCGAGATTGCGCAGCTCAAGCCGCAATTAGAGAAGCTGCGCCTGGATGCCCGCCAGCAAAAGGGCCTAGTCGCGATTAATAAGAAGCAGCTAATCACTAATGAGGGCGAGCGCGACAAGCTCAAGGCCGAGGGCGATGAGCTGTCCAAGACCATCGACGAGTCCAGGGCTGCGCTGGCTGAGCAGAGCGCGTCTCCGGCGTCGGCTGCTGCTGTCCGGCCGCAGTCCCCGGCCAGCAGCACGGCTGGTAACAACCCGTTCTTCAAGCGGTCGGCCAGCACGGACATTAAGGGAGCCTTCTCGCCTGCTTCTTCTTCGTCTGCTGCCCCGGCCTTTGGGGACTCGAACTTTGACGATATTTTCGGCGTTGCCTCTGCTGATGCTCCTAGGCCCGGCACTGCCGTTTCGACCCCTTCGCCTGCGGCCGTGGCTGCGGTCCAGCAGCGCGAGCACACGGGTGCCTCGTCTGCCAGCCCCAGTGTGAGCAACAGCGCATTCCCGCCCCCGGCTGCTGCTCTTTCGGCCCCGGAAAAGACCAGCTCGCCTGCGCCTCCAGGTGCATTCCCCTTTGGTGAGCCTGCCGGCATTGCTGCGTCGATGACGCCCCGTCAGATGTCACCGGCACTGTCGCGGGCTGGAGACGACGCTCGCAGCGCGACATCGCAGGCTGCGCCCGCCGTGTTCCCCAGTGTAGCGGCAGCTGGGTCGCTTTCCAAGTCCAATAGTCCTGCTGCATCGGGCTCGCCGTTTGCGGCGCCCGGACTCACGAGTTCCCCTGCTCCTGTCTCGGCGTTCCCCCCTCCGCCTGCCGATGCCACGGCTGCTGCAGCCGGGGACACTGACGGCGATCCCTTTGGCAACATGCGCACTGAAGATGATCCGGATAAGGCCAAGGCCGACTTTGAAAGTGCTTTTGCCAGCTTCAAGAAGTCGCATAGCTCGAGCGACGCCGCCAGTCCTGCGGACGCTGCCAAGGGCTTTGCTGCCTCCAAGTTCAACTCGGAGTTTCCGCCGCTAGAGGAGTACGATGTCGACGAGTCGGACTCGGAGTCGGACTCGGATGGCGGGTTTGACGACGACTTTGCGCCGTCCCCTCCGCGCGCCAAGGCCGCTGCTGACGCTGCGGCGGTCAAGGAGGCTCAGCCCGAGAAGGCGGTATCACCCTTTGACGTAGCGCCGCAGGGCGCAGCGCAGCCGGCGGCGGCGGCGGCGGCGCCCACGAGCAAGGCGTCGTTTGACGATCTTGACGACGACTTTGAGGGTCTCGAGGACGCCAAGGAAGGATCCGCCGACGATGACTTTGCGTCCATCTCGCGCTCCGGCATCGACGATTTCAACCATGTCTTTGACAACACCAGCTCCTCGGCGCCCAGCCAGACCAAGAGCGACTCGGTTGCGCTGGCCGGCAGCGGCGGTTCGTTTGACTTTGTGAACCGCAGCTCGACGCCGCTTTCAACTGCCGCGCCGGGTAGCGGTGGGGTTGGCGGTGCCGGTACTGCTGCTGCTGCTGCCCCTGCAGCCGCTGGCCACGACTGGGAGTCTATCTTTAGCGGCGCCGAGGGCGCGTCGGCGGCGGCTTCTGCGGCAGCAGCTCCTGCTGCGGTGGCGGCGGACGCGACGGCGGCTATCGGCGTGGCCACATCGACGCCACCCCCTGCGGCCGGCGCCGTCGCCTCTCCGGCCTCTCCGGCACCAGCACCTGCGGCTATATCGACGGGTGACCCGGCGCTGGATAACCTCATGATGATGGGATACGGCAAAGACGCGGCGCTACGCGCACTGGAGCGCTATGATTATAACCTAGAGCGGGTAAGTTGAGCGGCACGCCCTGGCGCGGTGCAGTGCGGTGCGGTGCAGTGGACTAACGTGTTGTGTGTGCAGGCTGCGAATTTCCTGGCGGCGAACTCGTAGGAGATGTAGTTGGCGGTGGCGTGAGTAAGAGGAGGATACGAAGCTGAGGGGGGGGGGAGGTAGTTCTTTGTGCTTCATGCATGCAATTCACCTCCATCTGTGTCTCGGCAGTTTTCCGGTCTCCCGGTTTCCCGGTCTTCCCTCGGTCTTGTGTGTGCTGTCTCTTTTGTCTTTTTCTTGTTTTCCTCGTGCTTCCCTTCTCTTGTCGTTTGTTAGCATCCATGGCTGATGTTTCTTTTTGTTTTCTGTTTTCTGTTTTTATTTTTCTAGTTTTTCGGTTTTGATATTGTTCGGCGCGTTGGCCTGTCTTTGTCTCTTTGTCTGTCTGTCCGTCTCTCTATCTCTCTCTGTCTATCTATTATTTATATTTATCTTGTCTTGACGTCTCTCTTGACGTCTCTCTTGAAGTCCGTCCGTCTGTCCATGTCCACGTCCACGTCCACGTCCACATTCACACACCCCTTCTACACACGCCCACGCGTCTATATCCTCACCCAGTCGATCCTCACTCAGTCGATCCGATCCGATCCGATCCGATCCGGTCTGGTCCGGTCCGGCTTCTTCTCTTCCCGTGACAGCCATTGCCTCCCACTCACTCACTCCCTCACTCACTCACTTCAACCTCAACCCACGCCCATCCACACCAACACCAACACCAACAGCCAACAGCCAACAGCCAAGCGCAAAACAACTTGAAATGTATTAACCAAGACCTACACGCACGCCACCAACAGCCCGTACAAGTCTCTTCCTCTCTTCTCCTCTTCCCGTCCCTCTACACAAAGCCCACACACACACACACACACACACACACACACACACACACACACACACACGACAAAATATACCCTTCTCCCTCTACGCACCACTCTCCAACACAGAGAAAAAAAAAAGAAAAGAAAAAACATACTAAACTCACGACGAATTAAGAGACACTAACGAAGAAAAAAGAAAAGAAAGAAAAGAAAAAAAAAAGAGAAAAGAAAAAACAAGAGAAGAAAACCCGGGCTACGAAGACAAGAAAGAAAGAAAGAAAAAAGTCCAGTACCAAGTCCTCATCCTCCTCCGTTTCTTTGCTGTTTTATGGGTGCGTTCAGCTGGCTTCCACTGCGAGGATATATAAAAAAAAAGCAACAAAAAAGAAAAGTAAGGAAAAGAAAAAACGTCTGGAGGATAAAGAGAAAGAAAGGCGGAGAGATGGACAGAAAAGAAAATTAAAAAGAAAAGGAACAGAAAAAAAAAGAAGGGAAACAAGAACGTTCAGGGAATAAAGAGAAGAAGGAAAAAAAAGAAAAAGAAGAAAAAAAGGAAAAGAAAAGAAAGAAAAGAAAAAGAAAAAAAAGAAATAAAAAAAGAAGAAGAACCCCCCCCCCCGCCATTGTTTCCCACCCGATCCCCGAGACCCCGGTTCATCAGAGAACATGATTTGTAGCTGTGCGTGCACGCAAGGAAGAAAGAAACCGCTATAAAAAAAAAGAAGGGAAACGCCGTTTTTGTGTGTGTGTGTGTGTGAGAGAGAGAGAGAGAGAGAAAGGAGGAAGAAAATAAAAAAAAAGACAAATATAAAAAGAAAAAGCCACCGTGTGATGCCGTGTGAGAGGAGCATTTGCTTCTCTACCCAGGAGGCGCCGGTGCCTGAGGCGGAGCTGGAGTTGTAGCCGGAGCCGGTGCCGAGACTGGAGCCGTCTGTATGCCGGTATTAGAGCCCGGCGGCGTGGCTGCCGCTATATTGACAGCCGGAGTCGAAGTCGCAGCCTGGACAGGGACAGGGACAGGGACAGGGGCCGGTGTTGGAAGTGGCTTTGAAGCAGCAGCTGGGCTGTGTACTGCGACCACAGCAGGCACAGCCGTAGACGCAGACGTAGCAACAGGAGGCGCAGATACAGCAGCTGTAGACTCAGGCGCAGGCGCAGGCGCAGGCGCAGACACAGGCGTATGTGAATCCACCGAAGCAGTAGCAGCCAGGACAGGAGCTGCCACTGGTACAGCCGCAGGCACAGCTGTGGAGGGCAGACTCACACAAGGCACCACAGGCGTGCTAGAAACAGGCGTCGCCCCGGAAACAGACACTGCTGCTGCTGCTGCTGCTGCAGCTGCTGGAACTGAGATGGGGGGCGTAGCCGGCACAGGGCTAGCCGTCGGCACTGTCCCTGGGGTTGACACTGGAACGGGCGCTGGCGCTGGAGTAGGCACAGATGTGGGAGCTGGTGCTGCCATAGGGGCAGGCGCAGAAGCAGGCGCTGAAGTAGGCGATCCTAAAGAAGTGGATGGGCTAGCAGTTGCAGGATGTGACTGCGACAGCGGCTGTGATGGTAGCTGCAATGGCGGCTGAACAGGTTCCTGGGACGGTACCTGGGATGGTGCCTGGGGTTGGCTACCTATCGCCACTGTAGCCGGTACAGCCGGCACAGCCGGCACAGCCAACGGAGCTGTCGCTGCAGGAACTCTCTGCGCTGGTGCAGGCGACACGCTCACTGGGGCTGGAACCGCTGGAGCGACGCTTGCCGGAGACACAGCTACAGAGCCCGCTGGCATTGGCGCTGGCGCTGGAGCCGGAGCCGGAGCTGGAGCTGGAGCTGGCGCCGATGGTGCCTGGGCCTGGGCCTGAGCCTGGGCCTGGGCCACTGATACCTGAGAGGTCGTCGGCTGTGTCGCCGAGACAGGAGTGCCGTGCATATGCGCAGACAGCGCCTGTGGCTGCATCTGTACTGCCGTTGGTGTTGGTGTTAGTGTTGGCGGTGCTGATTCGGCCTGGGCCAAACCAACCGGCGGCTGAGCAGGCGCTGGCGAAGGCTGTGTTGCGCTTGACGCCACGGCAGCCGGCGTCGGGACGCTGGTAGATTGGACACTTGTAGCTTGTATACTATTTGTTGTCGCAGCTGTTGCAGGCACAGCCTGTGCAATGGGCAGAGGTGCAGAGACGGGCGTAGAGACTGCAACAGAGGCTGGAGCTGGCAGTGGAGTCGTGATGCGCGATGCTGTTACAGAGCCTGCCACCGAGCTCGGCCTCGCTGCCGGTACAGGAGTTGGCGCCGCCGTGCGCGGAGGAGGCGGCGCATGCACCACCTGCTGAGCAGCAGGCACAGGAGTCGCAGCATGAGCGACAGAAGGAGGAGCAGGCGCTGCAGCGGGTAGCGCGACCGGTGCCGCAGCAGCCGGGCCAGAAGCCACCACCGCGGAAGCCCCAACAGCAGCCTGGGCTGGCGTAGACGCAGGCGTTGACGCAGCAGCCGGTGCCGCCGTGGGGGCCTGCGGCAGAGCCGTGGCTGGCGCAGCAGGAGGAACCTGCACAGGCGCCGCCTGCTGCGCAACAGGCGTAGCTGCGAGTGGCGCTGCAGGCGTCCTCATAGGCGAGGGGCCTACAGCGGTGGCAGCGCCGGGCGTAGCAGCCGGCGTACTGCCCGTGACAGGCGGCGTGGGCACGACAAATGACATGCTCTCAAGCACGCGGCGCAGCGAGTTGACCAGGCCGCCCTCGAGCTGCTCGTCGCTCTGGGCCTGGGCGGCGGCGGTGGCGGGGTCGACGCCTTCGCGCGGCTTGAGCAGCGTAGTACGCGAAAGACCCAGCACGCGCACCATGACGGAGACGCCGAGCGCATCCATGCGGTTGGCTTCGACAAGGGAGCTGAGGTAGCGCGGAAGGCTTTGGCGGAAGTTTTCCATGGCCAGGTATGCGTGTGGCTCGATGATGGTGCGCCCCGCGAGCCCAAAGGTTTGCGCTAGCGCCATGTTGTTGGGTGTCGTGGCGGTGGATGGCAGCGACGGGTACGTCGTCTTGACGCTCGAATCGACAGTGCCGATGGCGCCGTTGACAACGCCAAGGAAGCCGCGCATGCAAATCTGTTCCATGGGCCCGTTGATCACGGCCGTGTCCGTAGGCGTGATTCCTAGGAAGCGCGTGACGGCGGCGTTGACAATGTCTGTCGCGTTTTGAACATGGGCATCGGTCAAGTTTTGTCCCAGTCCATGTTTGAGGACTGCAATGGCCTCCAGGAGGCGCGGATGCAGCACATAGCGAGGCTGCGGTGCGCCAGACTGGGAGGCAGGTGTACCAGGAACAGTGCCTGCAGCCGGCGAAGGCGCTTGCTGCGGTCGTGGTTGGATGGGCGTCTGGGTTGGGGCTGTGGCCTGCGGCGGACGGTGCGCTGCGGGCGCGATGGCTGCAGCCGACGCAGTTGGGGCTGAGGCGCCCGGGGTAGCACCAGTATGGGCCAGTCCGGGCCGAGAGGTGGCAAATGTGTAAGACGTCTGGGGCTGCGCCACGGAAGTGGCAGCAGCCGGAGCCCGACTGAGAACACCAGCTTGGGCCTGCACTTGGGGAGTGACACCAGCGGCTACAGCAGCCTGGCCTTGAGCAGCGACCAAGGCTGGCGTTGCTTGATTGTACAGCTGAACGGGGCGGTTGGTCTGCTGAGTCTGGGTCGTCGCAAATGTCTGGGCCGGCGTCGTCTGCTGAAATCCCTGCTGCGTCCCCGCCTGATACTGCATCTGGTAGGAATGTTGCTGCTGGTAGATGGGAAATGTTCCCTGGTCGGGCGAAGTAGCTTTGCGCTTCTTGCCAGCATCCAGCTCCACGCCAGGAACGCGGGACCACGTGTTGCTGACTTCGTCTTTCCGAAAGGCCTCGTTTCCAATCAGATTGTGGCGCACACTACTCTCCCAGCCCTTGGTTTCGGTGTGGAAGTAGAACCAGGGGTAGTTCATGGAGATGCGCTTGTAAATCTGCTTCAGTGTGAGGCCGTCAGGACCGGCGGCGGTAAGAGTCTCGTCAATGAGCACGCTGTAGTTCTTGTTTGGCTTTTGCAGCTGCTCGGGCGTGTAGTCTTCAATCTTGAGCTCCAGGGGAGGCGACTTGGGGCGCGAGCGCTTTTCCTTCTTTTCACGCGCCCGGCGCTCGGCATCGGAGCCTTCGAAGAAGCCCTCGTCGCGCGATTTCCGCTTCTTATACTTGCGCTTCTCGGGCAGGTCGACAAGATGGTCAGGAAGAGGATGTTTCCGAGGTCGTCCGACCTTGCGCTTCTCGGGTTCCAGTAGCATTGGCAAATGTTGCTGTTGCTGATGGTGCTGTTGTTGCTGTTGTTGCAACTGCTGCTGATGCTGCTGCTGTAGTTGTTGTAATTGTTGCAGATTCTGAAGCTGGAGCTGTTGCTGAGCGGGGGCACCAGCCTGGCGCAGGTGTGCAAGATCAACAGCCATTTGGTGCAGCTCTTGCTGTTGCTGTTGTTGCTGTGCCTGCTGAAGAGCTAGGAGATCGTGTGTGTTTGCCAGAGGGGCCTGGGGGAGCAGCAGCTGGCCTTGTTGTTGTTGCTGTTGCTGTTGTTGTTGCTGCAACAATTGCACCTGTTGTTGTTGCTGTTGTTGTTGTTGGAGCTCTTGTTGTTGCTGCTGCTGCTGAAGCTGTTGGACTTGGAGTTGCTGCTGGGCCTGGAGTTGCTGAAGCTGCTGCTGGTGTTGTTGCTCTTGTTGTTGCTGAAGCTGTAGGGCATCCAGCTGGGGAGTGTCCAATAGTGAGTGCACAGGGTCAAGAGACTCCATAGCAGTGGTAATGGGTGGTGCAGCGGCGACAGCCGGGATAGCGGCTGGCGCAGATACTGGTGCCATAGGGGTAATGACTGTCTGGGCTGGCTGCGCAGGAGCCGGAGGAGCTGCGGGCGGTAAGCTCGGCAGCGGAATGGTAAATACTTGCGCCTGTTTGGGTGGCGGTGCAGGCTTAGGTGGTTGAGATGGCGGCAGAGGCAGCATAATCGGGGTGTGTACCGGCGCAGGTGCAGTCGCAGGTTTAACGGGGGGCTGTGGTGTTGAAGGAATCTTGACCGGCAGAGCCGGTTCGGCTTCGACCAGAGCCTGAAGTTGGATGTGGGAGTCGTCTGGCTCTGGCAGAACATGTTTGACCTCGGGCTGAGACTGGGCCGCGGGTTGCTGCACTTCAATCTTGGCTTGTGCCTTTTCCTCTGCTTTAGCCTTGGCCTTGGCTTTAGCCTTGGCTTCGGCTTGAGCCTTTGCTTTCGCCTCTTCAGCGGCCTTGAGCTCAGCTTGCGCTTTGGCTTTGGCTTTGACTTCTGCCTCGGCCTCCTCGGCGCGTTTCTGTCTCTCTTGTTCTTGGAGCATCTTCTTGCGTTCGCGATGTTCCCGTTTTGACATGATGCCATCCTTGGGGGGCCGGCCAGGACCGCGTCTCTTGAGCGGCTGTTGGTTGGGATCGGGGGGAGAGTCGGTAAGACTTTGATGTTGTGAGTCCTCTCTTGACGTCGGGTTCTTTGATTCTGAGCTGGGGCTCTTCCGAGCAGCTGCGGTTGCGGTTGTCTTGCCAGCAAGCTTTTTTGACTTGGGCAGGGGCTTCTCATCATCCTCAGAGTCCATCAAATCCGGCGGCATGTCGGAGAGGTCAGAGAGCTGGTCGCTTGAGTCGCCGGCGTTGGCCAAGCTGGCTTCAAAGTCCAGGCTCATTTCTTTGCCGCCTTCCGAGTATCTTCGCTTGAGCGTCTGCTCGTCTTCGACATCCTCGGCACCGGTGCAGCCCTGCTCGACACCGTTGATGATGAATGTGAAACTAACATCCTTGATCTGTAACATGTCGTAGCTGCGAAGCACGACCTTTTCGTCGCGATAGAGGACCTCCTCGCAGAAGAAGCCGTTTTTGTGGAGAGGGATAGCCTCGAAGACGTGATCCTTTTTATTGAACTGGATCTTCATGTGTTCGCGCGAAATGGCCTTTGTTTTCATGGCAATGTTGGGGCCGGGGGAATGGATGCCGAGAAATGGGACGTGGTCGGGAGAGGGCCGCAAGGAGGCAAGGTCGACTGCTGCGGCACCGGGGGTATGCGAGACATATTGACGGTCGGAAATGATGTTCTCGCTCGAGCCGTTCTCGGGAGCCGGGGATCCGTTGGCAGTGCCGGACGCAGCGCCAGTTCCTCCGCTACCAACAAGCCTCCGGCGTTTGGCGGGCCTGTCGGTGGATTCGCCGTCGGATTCGGGACCCAGCATACCGCCCTCTTCACTGACATAGGACTTGCTAAACTTGCGATCCTCCATGATCTCAGAGGGTGGGTCGAGACCCTGCAAGCTGTAGTCCTCTTTTAGTCTCTGGCGCTCGAGAGCACGGGTCTCGTCTTTTCTGGCCTGGCGCAGCGCGCGCTGATCACGACCTATGATGATAGAATAGGTGGTCATTTGAAAGGTGCTGTCGGCGAATTCAATGCGCGCAAAGGACTCGAGGCCAGTGTGGTCGATTCCCCGGCGGGGATTCCGGGGCGGTGGAGACTGACTGTGAGAAAGGTGATTTGAGGGCGGGGCAATGTCGAGGTCGGGCGTGGAGAAATTGACCTCTGAAGGAACGACAGTCTCAGAGGGGTTCAGGGTGCCGCGGGGGTGTGTGCGCATGTGACTGTGGACGTGCGGGTGACTGGCCGAGCTCGCAGACAAGAGGGCCTGAAAAATGGAGCGATTGGTGTTGAGGTTGGAGAGGCCTATGGCGGGATTCATCATGCCGTTCAGAGAGACTGCGGCGTGCTGGGCAAATGCCGCGGGGGTGCGGGGGATGGACAAGGCGAGCATTTCGAGAGAGTTGGGGTCGGCAGCGGTGGTCAAGAGAGAATTGTCGTCGATGTGCATGGGCGTGGCAGAGGCGGCCATTTCGAGAGCTGTGGCATTGTTATTCGGTGCCGGTTTTGGCGCAGAGGCGTCAATGGCAGCGGGGGCCGGATCCGGTGCCGGGGCGGAGGCAGAGGCGGAGGCACAGGCAGGAGGTGGAGAAGGCGTCGATGGAGGGGGCGCTGCATGAACAACACGAGGAAGATATGGTTAGAGTGATTAGTCGAGGGGATGATGGGTTGTGTTTGGGGCGAATGGACATACCAGTGGCAGCGTCATCCTGCAGGGGCTTTTCCGAAGCTGCGTGTACGGTGTGATGGTGGCCGGCTGGACTGCTCTGCGATGGTTGTGGTAGTGGTGGTGGTGGTGGTGGTGATGGTGGTGGGTCGACTGGTTTTGCGACGGGTTCTGCCGGCTGGGGGGTGCGGGGGGCGACATCTGCGTCGACGTCTGCGTCGGTGGGTTGTGAGGAGACTGGTAATTGGGTGGTTTGGTTGGATGTGGATGCAGATGCAGATGCAGATGCAGATGCAGATGCGGGTGTGGATTTAGGCGTGGGCGTAGAGGCGCGCAAGTTTGCTTGTGAGGGAGATTTCATCTCAAAGTCCTGGGGCGGTGACTGGGGCGGGTCATCTGGCGGCGGCGGTGGTGGCGGCGATTGGGGAGGCGGTGGCGGCGGAGGGGGAGGGGGAGGGGGAGGAGGTGGAGGTGGAGGGAGACTGGACGGCTGTAGAGGCGCAGGCTTCTGGACATTTGAAGGCGTGGATGGGTGGGCTGCAGAGGCAGAGGCAGAGGCAGAGACAGAGACAGAGGCAGGCAGAGCGACGGCCGGATTGGGATTGGAGCGCGCGGGCACTGGCTCGGACTTGGGCTTGGGCTCTGGCCCGGGCTCGTCAGACGAATCAGAGTCGATGTCCATGGGCACCTGTTCATCGTCGTCGTAGTCGTCGCCATCATGGTCAAACTGCGAGACAGGCTGTTGGCCAAGACTGTGCGGCGGGCAGCTGTGATGGTGGATGAGATTGTGGTTGTGGGCGTGGTTGTGGGCGTGGTGGACAGATTCAGAAGCCGTCACCTGCGGCGGCATGGCGACTGGCGCGGGACCGGTGACAGTCATTTGCATTTGGGTCGAAGTCATCGCTGCGGGCTCTGTATCAGCAGCTCGTTCGCCGTCAACAGGCGAGGAAGTTGATTGGTGTGTCTAGATGGCGGTTGAGTTCCCCGAGGGTAGAGAAACTCATAGTACAAAAGGCCGTGATGCTGAGAGTGTGTGCGTTCGTGTGTAGGCTGGCTGGCTGGCTGGCTGGGCTGGTCTCTGTTTGCTATAGTGCCAGAAGAGATGAAGAGCGCCCGCGGCGGAAAAACAAAATCAGGGCAGCGGCAAATATCGGAGCGGGCGGAAAGAACGGCGGCCGGGCCCGGAGCGAGCAGAGCGTCTTTGGCGGGTGCAAGAAGACGGAGAAGCGATGAATTGATGGATGGCGGCTGTAAATAAAAAAAAATATGAGAAAGAATTAGGATTAACTTGGTTCAATCGAACAAATTGAGAGCCAGTGGCCGCTGGATTTGACAAACAAACTCTGGGCACGGACAGGCGGGGGGCGCGCTGATTGGTGGAAGGCAGCTTAGTCAGCCACTGTCTACCCCACTGTGCCGTTCAAATCCTTGTCGCGGCGTTTGTGGTGAGGTACGCGGGGGGGGGGGGGGGGGAAACCAGCCCTCCCGGGCCGGGGGGGGGTGGGGGGGGGGCGGGGGGGCCCGGAAACGTCTTAAAGGC
>JADILG010000381.1:0-21826 GCA_017591655.1 Thielaviopsis populi
GGGGGGGGGGGAGGGGGCGGGGGGGGGGGGGGGGGGGGGGGGGGGGGGGGGGGTGGGGGGGGGGGGGGGGGGGGGGGTAGAGGGGGCGACTGTTGAAGAAGAACGGACACCTTGCATCTCATTGTATATATGCACATGTTGATTTATAAGAATCAGAGGCTGCTCTCGATCTCACCCAAACTCGCACTACTTGGCCCGAGTTGAGTCTTTCTCTCTCTCTCTCTCTGCATGTCTATAACAGAGATCTGAACAGCGTGTTTAAGGGCCACTGCAAGGGACACATTGCTGTGGACAAACTGTGGCGCACAGAGCTAAAGACGCCCTCGGGAGTGCCGTACGAAACAGTGTGGACACTGTAAGCCTCTACAGGCAAATATGGCGCCCCAATAGTCCGTGCCTAGCTTCATGTGGACACGGTCGTCACAGCTACAAGGGGGGGTCATTGCCTTGCTGGAGCTCTTCCATCCTACTACGTGCACCCCACTCTTTCAACCTCCTCCATATTGCCAACTGGAAATGTGGCCTTTCCATTGGCTTCAGGACACCTTCACTTTTTTGCTGAGGCGCTTTGGCGGGATTGGCCTGTGACAGTTGTCTACATTAAGAGCCGCTGCATCTTTTCTTCCTCTTTTCCTCTTCTTCTTCTTCTCTCTCGTCAACAGTTCTTTTTCCTTTTCTTTCTTCAGCTTCATTGTGCGTTCCGGCCGCCGTATTTTTGAAAAGAAAGATTGTTCTTGTTTACTGCAGAGTTGAAGAAGCTGGTCTTTCGTTCTATTTGTTGATACTCTTTTTGCACAAAACAAGCACCTGCAAACAACACATCACCACCACATCACCACTCTAGCGATGGCGAGATCAAGATCTACGCTCGCCATTGCCGTCGGCCTTTTGGCCTGGGCTTGCCTACTCTTCTCGCCTCTGGCTTTCGTCCAGTCCGCTCGGGCTGACGATGTTGAGGTACGTCAAAGTTGACACTGTCTTGTCATTGCCCCGGCAATGCATATAGAGAGCTTCCCTTTTCTGTCACAAAACACACTATTAACATCTGCTCATCATAGAACTTTGGAACTGTCATTGGTATCGATCTGGGAACTACCTACAGCTGTGTTGGTGTGATGCAGAAGGGCAAGGTTGAGATTCTCGTCAACGATCAGGGTAAGTTGTTTTCTTTGCTGGCATCGCCTATTTATTACCCCGCCATTCCACCGCCACTCATCTCTCTGTGGCCGTTAACTGACTTTGGCTTCTTCCATCTGCAATATAGGCCACCGTATTACTCCTTCCTACGTCGCTTTCAACGACGAGGAGCGTCTCGTTGGTGACGCCGCCAAGAACCAGGCCGCCGCTAACCCCCTCAACACCATCTTTGACATCAAGCGTCTGATCGGCCGCAAGTTCAACGACAAGGACCTTCAGTTTGACATGAAGCACTTCCCCTTCAAGGTCGTCAACAAGGATGGCAAGCCCTACGTCGAGGTCCAGTACAAGGGCTCCACCAAGACCTTCTCTCCCGAGGAGGTCTCTGCCATGATCCTGGGCAAGATGAAGGAGGTTGCTGAGTCTTACCTTGGTCAGACTGTTACCCACGCCGTCGTCACTGTCCCCGCCTACTTCAACGACGCCCAGCGTCAGGCTACCAAGGATGCCGGTACCATTGCCGGTCTCAACATCCTCCGTGTTGTTAACGAGCCCACCGCCGCTGCCATTGCCTACGGTCTGGACAAGACTGATGCCACTGAGCGCCAGATTATCGTGTACGACCTGGGTGGTGGTACCTTTGATGTTTCTCTTCTGTCTATTGAGAGTGGTGTATTCGAGGTCCGTGCTACCGCTGGTGACACCCATCTGGGTGGTGAGGATTTCGACCAGCGTGTCATCAACCACTTCGCCAAGACCTTCAACGAGAAGCACAACGTCGATGTTACCAAGGACCCCAAGGCCATGGGTAAGCTCAAGCGTGAGGCTGAAAAGGCCAAGCGTACCCTGTCTTCTCAGAAGTCGGCTCGTGTCGATATCGAGTCCTTCTTCAACGGCATTGACTTCTCTATCAACCTGTCTCGTGCCAAGTTCGAGTCCCTGAACGAGGATCTGTTCAAGAAGACCCTGAAGCCTGTCGCTCAGGTCATTGCTGACGCCAAGGCCACCCGCGAGGATATTGATGACATTGTCCTGGTTGGTGGTTCTACCCGTATCCCCAGAGTCGTTACTCTTATCGAGGAGTACTTTGGTGGCAAGAAGGCCTCCAAGGGTATTAACCCCGATGAGGCCGTCGCTTTTGGTGCCGCTGTCCAGGCTGGTGTTCTGTCCAACGAGGCTGGTACCGAGGATATTGTCCTCATGGATGTCAACCCTCTGACGATGGGTATCGAGACCACCGGTGGTGTCATGACCAAGCTGATTGGCCGCAACAGTATGTTCACTTGCTTTACAAGTCATTGTTATACGCTGGTGCTAACTAACATTTCACAGCCGCTATTCCCACTCGCAAGTCGCAGATCTTCTCGACTGCCGCCGACAACCAGCCCGTTGTTCTGATTCAGATCTACGAGGGCGAGCGCCCCATGACCAAGGACAACAACCTGCTGGGCAAGTTCGAGCTGACTGGAATTCCTCCTGCTCCTCGTGGTGTTCCCCAGATTGAGGTTTCCTTCGACCTGGATGCCAATGGTAAGCAACCCTGCGACAAACGGTTTCCTATTTTTTTAAAAAAAAAAAGTAATGCCGATTACTAACAACCTGCGCAGGTATCCTGAAGGTTTCTGCTCACGACAAGGGCACTGGCAAGTCGGAGTCCATCACCATCACCAACGACAAGGGTCGCCTCACCCAGGAGGAGATTGACCGCATGGTTGAGGAGGCTGAGAAGTACGCCGAGGAGGACAAGGCTCTCAAGGAGAAGGTCGAGGCCCGTAACGCTCTCGAGAACTACGCCTTCAACCTCAAGAACCAGGTCGCCGACAAGGAGGGTCTGGGCGGCAAGCTGGCTGATGAGGACAAGGAGACCCTCTCCGACGCCATCAAGGAGGCTCTGGAATGGATGGACGAGAACGCCGCCACTGCCGAGACCGAGGACTTTGAGGAGCAGCGCGAGAAGCTGTCCAACGTTGCCTACCCCATCACCTCCAAGATGTACGGCGGCGCTGGTGGCTCCGACGCCGAGGATGATGTTCCCTCGCACGATGAGCTGTAAACGACCAGCATCGCTGCCGGGCTCGTTGACTCTCCGCGTCATGTGCCTTATTCTCTCGATACCCCTCAGTTCACTAGACATGAACTGAAATGAAAGACAAATTACATTATTCACTCTCGATAACAAGGCTCAGGAGAGATTCAAGACTCTGTGCCCAAGCATCAGCATGCCACATCATGTACACTGCGTTTTCTGTTTTATCTGTTTTTGTTTTTACGGCTCTTTGCCTTCTAGTCGTTGTCGTTTTTGGAGGTTCTCATGTTTTAGTTTGCAGTGGTAGACCAGCTCCCAATGTGCAATGTATGTTTAAGAAGACTAAAACACAATTCATATTTCAGGTTGTACATGCCCGGAACGACGTATTAACTGCACCGATTTGTGCCTCTCTTACCCTTCATAATCCCTTTCTAATCTACGCCTGACTGTGATTTTGCAAGTCCGTTCTGCAACTTGTCGCACTGCAGCTACTATTGCCAGTCGACCCTGGAGTTTGGCTGAAGCCTCGTTATGAAATGCCCCGGATACAGACGTGCGGGTGACCTGTATCTGAAGCTCTGTGCACAGCCTCTCAAGCTGTTCTGGGTGGGTAGCAGGGACCAGTTCGTCGTTGGCAGCCTGGATGATGGCGACCTGTGGTATTCTCCGGCCCTTTGACGACGGGCAGTCTTTCCCGATACGTTCAAGGTTGGACCAGCTGTCCAGCGAGCTGCGGATAAACGGCCACAGGTGTTTGTATGGTAGGTATTTCTGCGGGTACAGCACAGCAAGCATGGACCTAGTCGAGAGAAATGGCGTCTCGAGCAGCAGTAGGGCAGGCTGGCTTGCAACAGGAAGCGTGGATGTGTACTCTGAGGCAGCCAGGTTGGTCGCGATGCCAGCTCCGATGCTGTGGCCCCATACTATAACGGTGGGCGGGTCGTGGGTGGTAGCGGCGGTGGCAGTGACGGTGGCGGTGGCGGTGGGCGGCGGGGATTGGTGGTGCTGTGTGAGTATCCAGCTGTAGGCAGCTTCGGCGTCGCGGTTGAGGCCGGCTTCGTGCGGGCGGCCGCTTGATTTCCAGTAGCCTCGGTAGCTGAGGGTGACAAGCGTAAAGCGAGTATTGGCATCTGGACAGGCCTGTTCCAGATCCTTGAGAACGGCAGACAGGCCGGGGAGGCGGGGAGGAGAGGATCCTGCGTTTCCTATGAGGACAACAACGATTAATGCTATGTATTGGGGTTACTGGTTAGTTCTGGAGGGAGATGCATGTACCTTGAAGATACAGGATGTACACATGAGCCGGGTTTCTTGGCTCTAGGCGGGACACCTCCGGTCCTTTCACAGGCGACACCTTCTTCGTCTGCGAAGCCACCTCAGCGATACACAAGAACAAATGCTTGCCGTCCGAGGCGCGAATCTTCTCCTCTCTCCAGCGGACGCCCTTGCACTTGGCCTGGTAGTCGGCAATAGTCTCCAGGGCCGAGTTTGGGGGCATCCCTGGCATATAGATGATGCGATTCTGGAAAAGCACCAGAGCAATGCATTTCTGTACCCACAGGGAGACCACTAGCGCGGCAAAGAGGACGGGAGGGAGCACTATGGCCTGAACAGAAAGCGGGTGCCGCAGTGTGGGCATTCGTGTAAGCAGTCGGGGGCGGCAAGTCTGCAGAGAGCATGCAGACTGCAGCAAACGCCGCTGTAGTACACGTATACGTATAGCCATGACCCGAACAGGCAGGAGGTGATTCTCGTCTGACTCAGCCGGTATCCAGCCAGCTTGGCAAGTACAAGTGTGGCTGGACTGAGTTCTCAATTGGCAAGTACGAGTGTGTGTGCGTGTGCGTGTGCGTGTGTGGTGTGTGTGGCTGGATGGGCTTCTCAAGTTACACCAGCCCCGGCGTTACGGCCCTTGGCGCTATCGCTATCGTTGTGTTGTTCCACAAGCACACAGGCGCCCAAGGCCCCTGACCCGAAACCCTGTAGCCAGCCAGCCAGCCAGCCCTTCTGCCGTCTACGCTAACCCCACTATAAGCCAGCATCGAATGATCCATCAAACAACGTCAACAACAGAAAAACACTGCAAAGCTAGACGCGTTCAACAATACTTGCTTCCCCAGAAAACACACGCCTTTGTACGCTTCTTCTTTGTCGTGATCCTGCTTGTTTTTGCCGACCCCCATCCCGCCTTTGCCATGGTCAACGCCGACTCTGTCCCCTCTGCTGCGGCCTCTCCTCCGTCTCCGCCCCCGCCTCAGTCCCAGCCTACAGGCCCCAAAGACGGCCAAGCTGCCCCGACTTCTCCATCGTCCAAGCACATCGCGCTTCAAGAGCCATCGCCAGAAGAACACCACCGCGCATCACCAGCCGGTGGCGAGTCGTCCCATGGCGAGCTGAGAGACAGCAAGGGCTGGGACGGCAAGCTGCGAATGAATCCGCCCCATGCGACGCTGCAGAACCCAGAGGCCATTTCAGATCCAGAGTACAGCGACGACGAAAATGTGCTGCAAGGCGAGGAGATTGCAGCCGACGAGAGTGCGTCAACCAGATACCCTCCTGTCGTGCGGCTCAAGCCGTAGCCTCCGTTGATATACTATATACTCCCCCCCCCCCCCTCATCTTCATAGCTTACTAATCGCCCGTCGCCTCTGCAGATCTTCTCGACGACGAAGACCCCGATACAGACGAAATTGTGCTCACGCAATCGCGCATCTCGTCTATTGCCAGCCTTCGTCTTGAGCGCTTCTCCAAAGTCTCCCGTCTCTGTTTCCGCCAAAACCAAATCACGCGCATCGACGGCCTCGACAGCCTGGCCCCCACCCTGCGCGAACTTGACTTCTACGACAACCTCATCAGCCACATACGCAACCTCGAGCACCTGACGGGCCTTACATCGCTGGACCTCAGCTTCAACAAGATCAAGCACATCAAAAACATTGCTACCCTGACCCAGCTAACCGAGCTGTTCTTCGTGGCCAACCGCATCTCCACCATCGAGAACCTCGACACTCTGGTCAACCTGCGCTCGCTCGAGCTCGGCTCCAACCGCATCCGCGAGATCCAAAACCTGCAGCCGCTGCAGAACCTCGAGGAGCTTTGGCTCGCCAAGAACAAGCTCACCTCTCTCGCCGGCCTCGCCGGCCTGCCCAAACTTCGCCTGCTCAGCGTCCAGAGCAACCGCATCCGCGACCTGGTCCCGCTCAAGGACGTCCCTACGCTCGAGGAGGTCTACCTCTCGCACAACGCCGTCGAGTCGCTCGAGGGCCTCGAGTCCAATACAAACCTCAAGACCCTCGACATCTCACATAATCCCGTCCGCTTGCTCAAGGGCCTCGGCCCGCTCAAGGACCTCGAGGAGCTGTGGGCCTCTTACTGCCATGTCATGGACTTTGCAGAGCTGGACCGTGAGCTGCGCGACAAGGCGCACCTCAACACTGTCTACTTTGAGGGCAACGGCCTGCAGTTGAAGGCGCCCGCGCTGTACCGGAACAAGGTGCATTTAGCACTGCCGCAGGTGAAGCAGATTGATGCTAGTAAGTTGTTGCCGACCGGCCATGTTTTGTTTCTTTCCTTCTTTCTTTCTTTCCATTTACTAACAGGTCTCTCTTGTCTGGTCCACGCAGCTTATATCCGGCTTTAGGCTTGAGGCTTGGTCCTGGGCCTGCTACTACGGCGTTTATCGGATTGTTACTTGAGGGTTTTCTTTTTCTTTTGGAATTTTCTTTCTTTTCTTTGCTTTTACTGTCCGGCATTTGTACACTACAAGATACTCCAAAAAAAATGAGAGAAAAAGAGGAACATCATATGCTCAGGCATGTGAGTGTCAATGGTGAATGTACAACTACAGGTCCATATCGAGATAAACAGGTTTGGGCGGTATTTTGAAACTTACGACTAGTCTAATTATACGTTCACATGCACTTCTCAGTCGCAGGCAGAGCTTCCTAAGCCAAGGTCTCCTCAGAAACCGACTTGCTCTCTTCCACTACCCCACTCGCCTCCCGCTCCAGGTACTCGGGGGCATCGAGAAACTCGCCGCGGTCCGTCCACACATCGGCCAACTCGGCCTCGATCTGCGCGCGGCGCTCCTTCCACTCCTCAACCTGGCTTAACTGCTGGTGCAGCTGCTGGACTTCCTTTTCGACTTGCATCTTCTCGCGCTCCGTGCCAATGCGGTCAAACTCCCATTCGTCGGCCTGTTCGCCGCCGCCAAGCATCAGGTTGAAGGTGTGATACTTCTTGAGCGAGGCGCGGGTCGAAATCGTGATGAGAGCTGTGTGTAGGGGGTGGAACGCCTTGTTAGTACGGGTAGACATCTAAAGCAAGCAAGTCTGCTCAGGAACAGGCAGGGAATAAAACTCACTAATGCCGCGCTCTTTGCATGTTTCATAGAGCAGCCCTTCGACATCGCTAGAAACAGCGCTGGTACCCTCGTCAATGACAGCAAACTTGGGCTCGTGGTACAACACACGCGCAAAGCCCATTCTCTGCTTCTCGCCACCGCTTAGAACATCCTTCCACTCCTTGCGCGTGTCCCAACCGCCCTCGCGATCCGGCAAATAGCCCAAACGGGCCGCATCCAGCACTTCCTTCAAGTCATCCTCGGACCTGCGCTTGTTTCGCATGTCGACTTCACCATCGGGATAGATGACTTGGTCACGTAGTGTACCAATGCTGAGATATGGCCGTTGGGGTAGAAACATGATGCCGTCTTCGCCAGTACTCTTGGGACGGCTGACAAGCCCGCGGTAAACAGGCCACAGGCCAGCCAGCACACGAGAAATGGCACTCTTGCCAACGCCGTTGGGGCCAGAAATCTATGGAATTAAAAAAAAAAAAGCTCGCGTCAGTAAAAGATTCCTGCTTTGGGTTGCCAGTTAAAAACTCACCAGCAGATGCTCTCCGGGCCGCACAATCATCGATAGGTTATCGAGAAGCTGTTCGCCACCCTGGGGCCAAAGGCCTGGAGCCACAATAGGCACATTCTCAAATCGCACGCCGTCAAAGCCCTTCTGAGTGGTGCCTTGCACATCGGCTAGCGAGTACATCTCGGTTGGGCCCTCCTTGACCTGGTATGAGTCTGCATGAACGCGGTGCATGGTGGCTATCAGGGTGTACACACGACTGGTGTATCCAGCCAGCTCTGAAAGATCCTTGATGGAGTACATCATACGACCTCCGGCATCAGCCAACGAGAGCATTAGTCTCTTGTTGGTGATGAAACCCTGCATTCTGCTGCGCTCGCGGCCGCCCTTGGCGCCGTCTTTCATCTCCATAGCACCACCAAGGCCACCCCAGGCCGGGAAGAATACAGGCAGTGCCGACAACAGGTAGCCGTAGGCACTCCAGCTGTACTTGAGAATGAAGTCTTCAAGGATGTTGTAGCGGATCTTCAGCATATAGATACCTTCCATGAACTGTTTGAGTGATTTGAACTCTCGGTTCAGGAAAACCTTTTCCATTTCTGAGCCGCCGTAGAATGCAATCTCTTCGGCATTGGCAATAAGGCGGGCATGCAGACTGCGGAAGTCGCCTTCCTTGCGACCCTCAACTGCCTTGAGCTTCCCAAATGGCGGCGAGACGCGTCGAAGAATGTTGGCAGTGAGCAGATAGTTGCTCATCAAGCCAACAAAGGCTACAGGACCAAGTGATTGGTACAGCTGGTAGTTGAAGACACACAGATCCACAAACGGCTTCCCCAGCGAAGAGTAAAGGCCTGCTGCAGACGAGCAGAATTGAGTGAGATCTTGAGTAATAAACTGGTCGGCGCCATGCCCAACGCCGCCATCCAGATTGGACAACTTGTAGTAGTTGAGATTGTCGTTTAGATAGAGATCGTGTATATATCGCGTGAGTCGTGTTCGGAAGGCGATAGAAACCTTGGACTCGAGGTACTTGATGGTAGCATTGGTATATGACGCAACACTACCGATGCCACACCACTACACAAGAGAGAGTCGTGCGTTAGTGTTTGTAACTCATACTGAGAGACGGCGTATCAACATACCTTGACGATGCCCCATAGGAACAGTTTGCCATTTCCCGCCACTAGGTCGCGCACAATCTCACCATCCAATCTTGCCACCACCAATGACATGTAGGTGCGAAGCATCAGGAATGCCGAATGGCTCAGTAGAATTCCGGCTTCTTTGCTGTTCCATCTTGGAATCATTATGCTCATCAGGCTGAGAAACTGGTGGAGGAAAGCCAGGTTCAGTCCAGCCTTTGTCTGCTCCCCGGGGACGGCGCCCTCCCGCAAGCCTGAAACGCGTGGCGGATTCAAGAATAGGCGGCGATGTGCCTCAAAGGTCAGGTTTTTGGTAGTGTGAATGACGACCTTGGACGTGTCGTCCTTGTGCGGAACATATATTGTCCTGGACCCATCGTCGTTGAACAGCCAGGAATTCGTGCGCACAAGTTTGCGGCCCTGCTCGCGCTCAAGGTGGCGCTTCTTCCACCAGCGGCGGCATCCGGTCCCGCTCAGAACAATGGTTATAAGCAATGAAATAGCCCCGAGAAGCCTCGTCGTCCGAGACGTGCTGTTGACGCGGATCTTGAACAGTGTCGAGTATTTGTCGATAAAGGCTAGCACGGCCTTCTCGGCGGCCGAGTGGCGCAATGTTGACTGCGCGGCCATCGAGAGGGTCGGAAGCAGACGGATATGCACACGGATAGAGAAGCAGTTATTCGCGATAATCGGGGAATAGTCAACAAGTGCAGGGCCTGGGCCAGGGCCGGGGCCGGGGCTGGGGCTGGAGTCGGCGGCCGGGGTGGAGAAGTCGCAAGCGGATAATCAGGAAGGCGATAAATAACGCCGGATGCAAGAAAGCGCAAACAGAAGAAAAGAAAAAAAAATGGACTGAAAATGAACGTAGATGATGAGAACAAAATAGCGTGCGACTGATTGACTAGAAAATGTGTAGATGAAAGGGAAGAAAAGAGTTGGAATTGTCTTGGTGTTCAGGAATAAAGAAAATTAATAAAAATACATAATCGGAAATATCTCATGGCTATGACGGCTATGGCAACTACCAAGACCAAAATCGTCATTGCCTGCCTCAACCCACATCACATGCTTTTTTGTTCTTGTACCTTGTCCCTTCTTCCCCCTCCGTACTTGCTCCCATATTCACCGGCACCTTCTTGCTTTACTCCAAACACAGCACTCGCACCTTCCCACCCAGCTTGGGGAGGGGGATTTCCTGGGCATGTGACCGCCGTTTTCTCGTCATAGCCAGCTACGGCCGAGGCTCTTGAGCAGCTGTGATTGGCTGAATCCGGCTCTCTGTTCTTTCTGGGCTTCTTTGTCTGCTTGCGACAAACCATAATAAACCTCCTGCAAGTAAGCACGGGCGGGCAGGAAGGGGAAGGATTGGAGCCTTCCTTGAACTTGGGGTACGGAGCCCCATAGTTGCCCGTGGCTGGATAGCTTATTTTGATATTGAACGCCACTGTGTCTGAGACAGTGTGGCGTTTGGAAAGTGGCGCTCTAGCAATGAGAACCTCTTCTTTGTCATCGCCAACACTCACTCGTCCATGTCCAATTCTACACCGTGACTTGATGTTCTATACGCTGCTGTTTAAGACATCGAGACAACTGCAGGGGCGTCGCAGAAGCAAAGGCGCCATGTGGTATAATACACATGCATCAATCTGCAGGCATGAAACCCTTTCCGCCCATCAGTCAGCTCAACTCAACTCTAAACTTGGGCATTTGTTGAAACTCAAGATTCACCCAGAGACGGCAGTGTTGGGATGAAGTCTGGATGACAGGCCGTGGGTGATGACTGGTTTCTTCAAGACCTGCGAGACCCCATTTCAAGCAGCGTCACTGGAGTATCAAGAACCAAAACAGGACACGCGAAAACGCACCGCCATAACAACATGAAATATCAGCGTCAACGTCACTTCCCCATAAAAGCACCCAGTGTCTAGGCCAATGCACGTTCTACGCATTCATGCTTACGCTATCAATGTCGGAACAGCGGGTGAGCCACTGTAACCTTGACATAGTTGTGCTTGATCTTATAGACGGGGAATATAAGCACCGAGAGTCTATTGCCAGGGCGGCAACACAGCCAATCACAATGGCAGTATAACCGTCACCTCGATTGCTTGCCTTCTCTGCCAAGTCAAGATTGAAAAACGAGGGCTCATTGTTGATGTGTTTGATGTGTAGGAAAAGGCAGTGAGTGGTGCGGGCTTTTCCGTGACCTCGCCGCCCTTGGCGTATGCTTGGCTGAATAACGTCGGGGATATATATTCGCGTTCCTATGTAGTTTTACAGCACCTTCATCTAGGGGCATCCATCATGCTAAGCCAGAGCCAGCATATCCTTAGATGCAATGCAGTACTACTTCTCTCCCATCTTGGGCTGAGAGGCTTCCCATTAACACACCCGCAATGTGATGTGAACGACGAGACGATTTGGATCAGCCAAGTTTCATGATAACTTCGTCTATTTCATGTGGTGCTACACCGACGCCATATAGCGTTCATACATTAATTACATTACATTACATTACATTACATTACATATGCACTCAGCCAAAGTGAGCTGCAGGTTTAAATCAGAGGCTGAGATGACATTGGCTGGATCCCGGACCTGGACAGGGCGCGCGTCGCGCTGTTGCCGCAATTTAAGGCAAAGCACACACATGTACACTTTCACCTTTGCATATGCAGTACGCAGATCTGATTGCTGACATGCATGGAGCAGCCATACACACATGTTCACACTCACTTGTGCATAAGAGAAGCCAGACAGCGAGATTGGAGAGACGAGGACAAAGAAGCTTCAATGTGGGCAGGTTAGACTGGCTTGGCTAAGAGTAGGAATCTCACATCTGGATTGATGGGTCAGTGAGATTTTGTCGTGGTTCGTCAGTGGTCTTGACATTTCATGTCGGTAAAGTGACTGTGTTGTTTGGCTGGGTCGACACGTCAGAGAAGAAAGTTGGAAAATTTCTTTTTCTTTTTTTTCTTTCTTTTTGAGTATAATAATTTTATGGAAGGGTTAATAATACAGCTAGGGTTAGCCACGGGATATCCACTCTCAAGACCGCAATTACTGAAAAGTCCATGCGGGAGGTGCTATGATGATCCTTATTGGCCATTAACGGATCTTGGTACTCAGCACTCAAGCAAGCAAGAGAAAGAGCAAGAGCAACAGCAAGAGGAGCAACAATGGGCGGTTGTTGCCACATGCAATGCATGGGAAAGGAAGAAGCAAGGAATTGTTACCGTTTAGGGTCAGATACTATATTACGGTGGCGATCAAGAGGAAAGCGAGGTAACTGTCTAAAGCTGGCGTTTGATTAAATACAGGCAAGTACTACTAGAAGTTGCAACAACCTGTGGTAGTGACAGTAGAGACGAGCAGGTACTCTGCACTTGCACTTGCATTTGCATTTGCCTCTGCCTCTGCCTTCGCCTTCGCCTTTGCACATTTTGTCATGTTGTTATGCTATTCTACATTTTATGCGGTAATTATGCGGTATTTATGTTATTGTTATTGTGTTATGCTGTTTTTTATCCTAGGTTATGCCATGTCATGTTATGTTGTTGTGTCATGTGTTGTGCTGTGTTTTGCTCTTATTGCGGGCTGCTGCTTGGTCACTTTCAGCTTGGGCTGGCGCTTAATTTGCACAGTCCCTGGGATTTACCGGTCCTTTTCCATGAACGTTGCAAAGACCGCCTGAGAACGCTCTAAAGGGCCTGAAGCAAGCCGCCGAGAGAGCGCCCAAAGTGCAGATGTGCGCTGTGATAGTGGCTCAATTTCGCTTCATAAGCCTTCTTGGAGGGTGATTTTCACAACAAACGGGGGTGAGGGGGAGGGGAGGGGTGGGGAGGGAACTTGCTCTGATGCTGCTTGGACGTGTATTTGGCTTGGTGGTTGAGGTCTGACGTCTGTCTGTCTGTCTGTCTGCCAGCTTGTTCTTCCATCTTCCTTTTTATCCCAGCTCTGTTCTGCCTGCATACATGCACTGCACTGCACTGCAGTGCACAATCGCATCCCCAACCTTGGTACAGAATGCTCTGCTTATTGCTCCTCAGACAAACGACCTGGCCTGGCATTTCTTTTCTCTCTCTTTTTCTTTTTCTTTTTTTTTTTCTTTTTCTCTTTCGTTTTTTTTGTCTCATTACCAGCTCCTCCCGCCTGTTGCTTTGCGGCTGCTGTACTCACCCACTTCTCACTTGCAAGGAGCCGCTGTGCCGTTGGTAGCAAGTAAGCTTGCGCTTGGCACTAAGTAACACTAAAGCTAACCATGAGCTAGCCAACTTGGACTTGGCTAAGGGGAAGCAAAAGGGTCATTAAGGAACAGGCTAGAGAACCGGCCATTGATGTAGTGCGATGCTATTTTACCAAGTGCGGGATTTTTCTTGTTTAGTCAGGCCCGGCTTGGTATGAAAGTGAACAAGGAAAGAGCTAGAACAAAGAGCATGTTCAGGAGTAGTTGCCCAACTAAGCCAAGTATCAATCTCACGATGGGCTTTTGCATGTGAATTGGCTTCAGGTAAACACAAAAAAAAGAAGCAAGATGGATGTGCTATAGCTCTTTGTTTTCTTATAGCTAGGCATTGGCATTTTTGTGTGCGAACAGCAACTCAGCCAACCATGCCCAGTCCAATATAGCCCAACTGTGTGGCTGCAGCTCAGTTTGATCAGGAGCAGGTTAGTTCTTTCTTTGTTTTCCTCCTCCGCCCACCCCCTTGCTTGCCGGCGCCTGCTGTTTTATTTCCGAGGACTTACTTCACTTCTTGGAGTCACAACTAACAAAAGCAAGTACTTGCGCATGTCACTTCTCAACCCGCAGATAAATAACTAACTGCCTTCTTAAAACCCTTGCCAAATAACCTCATGGAAGGAAGTTTCCCTTTCCTGAGATGGTGGATACATAGTACACAGGCTTCCTGGCTAGCTAGCTAGCTAGCAGAATCACCAAATCACCAAATCGCTAGCCCCCGCTTAAGGCGGTTACAGTCGAAGTCCAAGTCGAAGTCGCAGTCGCAGTCGCAGTCGCAGCTGCAGCTGGGGTTGTTGTCGGTGGATGTGAGTGTGGGTTTTGTCTCTGATACGACCACCTCCCCCCCTGCACTGTCCCTCTTTTCTTTCCTTTGTCTCTTTCTCTCTCTCTTCTGATCCATCCCAAGTCCCAGTCCCAGTCCCAATCCCAATCCTGATCCGTACCAAACTCAGCTCGCTCGATCTTCCTTCTTTTTCTTCTATCCTTCTCTCTCTCTATCTCTCTCTCTCGCTCTTTCCATTTTGTCTCCATTGGCCTGACTTGACTTGACCACTGGGCCAGAAACCGGTCGAAGCAGTACACGACAGCACCTTCCCGTTGTATAATTGTGCACCTTCCACTGCTCTGCTCTGTTCTTTTGCGCCTGAACTTCACACACACGCACACGCACACGCACACGCACAAATTGGGCTGGGAAATTACACGCTATCCGAAGCCCCGACCCTGTGCTTTTTCTTTTGCCAATTTGGTTTGTCATTTGCGGTTAAGGCCTGGCCTTGCCCTGCACACACGTTAAGGGGCTGGCGACTATTCCCTTCCCTTTGTCGGCCACATTTTTTTTTTTTTAATTCTCTCGCTTTGCTTTGCTCTGCTTCGCTCTGACTGTTCTGTGTTGTTCTGTTCCTCCTGCTCCTGCTTTCGTTTGCTTTGCTTCGCTTTGCTCTGCGTGCTTGATTGGCCTCTGCTTGAACCTTCCTTTCTCCTGGTCTTTTCTCCAGAAAGCTCCAGATCTATTCCATTTTCCCAAATTCTTTTTTTCCCTCTTTTTTCCCCCTTCTTTTTTATTTTTTTTTCCCTCTTTTATTATTTCTTTTTTGGAATTTTGTCGCCGTCTTCTCTCTCTCCCTTCGTCGCTATTCCGAAAGCTTTGTTCGTGAATTCTCGCGATTGACACAGAGACCGTCTCGAACCGTGTATCTTTCTTGTGCCTGGTAAGTTTGTCCTGCTTGTTCTCACCCTTACATCCCATCGCACCGCATCGTCTCTTGTTACTTGCACCCGTCGTCCATCGCCATCGCCATCTCATCCGTCGACCATTGTCTTGTACTGTGCTGTGCGCTGTACCCAACCCAACCCGTCCTGGCTAGAGGTACAACCCTGAATCGACACCAGATCCGCCAGTCACTCGTGTATCTGGAACCTCTTGCACCTTCGCGCTGTATTGCGCGCGCTGTTTCACAGTCTCCTTGGATGCTATTTCGTCAGATTTCCATCGCCGCCTCAACAATCGATACATCGCCATCTGCCTCTGGCGCCACTTCTGCACTGCACCGGCTGTACCGTGCGGCCAAGATTGCTACATGTCAGCCAGAACAAAAAATCACCCTTTGATGTCTGACTGGACTATCTTGCTATTCCTTCGATTTCAGGACTGAAGTCGGGACGGACAGCGCGTACAGCCCAATTTCCCATTCTTCTTCCTGCCAATACATCAACCAATCAGTGCAACTCGCGATACTATTTTCTACCCCTTCATACTGAGCCTTTGTCCTGTTACTGACCCGCTGTAGCATACTCCTCGTATAGACACTATCGCATTCTATCATATATTCTCTGTACTTTTTTTTTTATATCATTATTATCCTCCCTCCCCTATTCACACAAGCTGTCCTGCGACCTCCAAGCTAGTCTTCGGGATACCTACTTGTCTCGTCTCGTCTGTTCAGACTTTTCGAAGACACCTACCGCCTTCACCCTCGTCCATCATCCTTTATCCTTGCAAGCAATTAACCTCAGGAGCTCCATCTCCTGAGTCTCGTCAAGATCACGGAGTCTCTGCGCCCAGCGGAGTCTTCCACTGCTTCGGCAGTTTTGTCTGGTGCGAGCGCTGCCGCTGCCATCAACTCCGACTCAACTTCTGTCGGCAACAGTAACGGGCGCCCAACTTCTGCCAGAATTCGTACTCGTCGCAGCATTTTTGACTTGCGCCGCAATCCCGAACCTACCATCAACGAACGCGAAATTTTGCTTGCGACCATGTCTGCTGCTCCCCAGCGCAAAAAGAAGGGCGGCCTTTTTGCCCTTCTGGCATGCTGCTCGGCTCCCGAGGTCAGCACAACTCAAGAAGAGCCCGATAAAGTACACAAGCTGGACAAGCTTCCAATCCGCCCGACTACTGCTAAATCTTCGAAATCCGCTCGCTCCCGAACCCAAACTCCATTGGACCAGCCTATGCCTACCGTCCCAGCCTCCACTACCACCAGTCCCGCCAACAACGCCGTTTTGAACGAAAAAGCAGCGCAAACCGTGACTGCTACCGATTCTGCCGCCACTAAAGAGAAGCGCGTTTCGGGCCTTTCACAGTCCGAGAAGTCTACTGCCACTGCCACCAAGCAGGAATCAAAACAATCATCCATAATCGTTCCCGTACTCGCTGCGTCGCCTTCTGTCGACAACGACAAGACTGAAACCGAAGTCCCAAGAGTCGACCCTACCAAGGATGATGATTACGAACAACTGGATGCCTCGAACAACCTGGAACGCGATGACGAAGACGACGTACAGAACAATGGCATTGATGTGCTGCCCGAAGCACCTCCGCCGCCTCCTGCTCCAGCTCCATTCCAAAGCGTCGACAGCGATTCGCCCGACGACACTCCGCGTACCCTGTTGCCTGAAATTGCGCCAGCTCACAAGGGCCGTAAATGTTTGGTTCTAGATCTTGATGAGACTTTGGTCCACAGCTCGTTCAAAGTGAGTCTAGCCCATTACGATCTGGCTCCCCACCTTGTGAACGATGCAAGACTAACATCGAAACTATAGATACTCAACCAAGCCGACTTTACTATCCCCGTTGAAATTGAGGGAAGCTACCACAATGTGTATGTCATTAAGCGGCCTGGAGTTGATGAGTTCATGAAGCGCATGGGTGAGCTTTATGAAGTCGTTGTGTTTACTGCTTCCGTCTCCAAAGTAAGTTTTTACTCCTAGCCGCCAATATCTGACTGCAGACTTGGAATTCTAACGTTGTATCTTTCTAGTACGGTGACCCACTCCTCGATCAACTTGACATCCACAACGTCGTTCACCATCGCCTATTCCGAGAGAGCTGCTACAACCACCAAGGGAACTACGTCAAGGACCTTTCGCAGATTGGACGTCCGCTCCAAGACACAATCATTATCGACAACTCGCCCACCTCGTACATTTTCCACCCCCAACATGCTGTTCCTATCAGCAGTTGGTTTTCTGATGCCCACGACAACGAGCTGCTCGACCTTATTCCCGTCCTCGAAGACCTCGCTAGCCCATCTGTTCGGGACGTCAGTCTCGTTCTCGATGTCACTCTTTGAAATATCCAATGATTCCCCCTTTGTCTGTTCTTTTGTAATCATCGCCATCGTTTGAGTTCGCCTGCCTTTTTACGTTTTCTTTTTCTTCCCTCTTTGTTTCATGTTTGCCATATGCTCGACTGCAGGGCTTCTTTATTCTTTATCGATTGGGCTGCTTGCGGACATACAGTCCTAGTACTCTTATATCTTCATTTCTCATATGGCTTGTATTCTGTCATAGCGGAAGGCGTTTGGGTTTGAGTATCATCTTCGACATACAATGTGCATATGCACTTCAGTCTAATCTTCTATATATCCGGGACTTTGCGACGTCCATGAATAGCCTCTCAAGTCTGTCTCGTCTGTCGTATTACACGTCGGCGATTCTCTGCACGGCCTTTGAATTCTTCCGCAAGATACCCCCGTTCGAATCGCGGTTGGATTTACCCTTACCCCTTTGCGCTTGTTGAGCAACACTCCCTCAACGATTACTCGGCGAACTGGAGATGTAGCTTCGAACGCTACATTGTCGCATGAAACGATTTCTTGCAGCGTATGTGATTACGTTTTGCGAGACTCCCTTCCCGTCCATGGCTTGAGGATTTGACCTGGCGAATCTTGATACAATCATAGTTCTGGCAGACATCAACTTGCAGGCTGTGGCAGTACAAAACGTGTGAACTATCTGTAATAGGCTGTCTCCTTCATAGTTTCTCTGTATTTCTTTTCCTGGGATTTCCTTTTGTTTCCTGTTGCTTGGTCTTTCTCTTGCACATTACTTATCACCTACCTATCTATCAGCCCCTATTCTCTCTTGTCATTCATTTTCATTTTCATCCATGCCAATCCCTCTGCCCTCTACCCTCTGTCCCATTTTCTTTGTTACTTTTCCTTCCTCTGCCCAGGACATTAAAGATTGTGTTCTTGTGTCCTGTTTTCCTGTTCGTTGTGCTGCCGCTATCTTGTCTCCTCTGCTACATCGTTTTCTTGTTTCGTGTTCGCCTGAATAAAGGCTCATACCACTACGGCTGGTCCTCCTGATACAATTGTTGTTCTCTAAAAATATCTATTCTAACTTTTTCCCTTTATCTTACGTGATTATGATACTCGATTCAAGTCCTACTTGTACTATTTCCCGTCAATACATTGCGGGAATGGGTCTCATTACAAGAAATCTGTTTCCAGAACAAGGTCGTCTCCAAGTGACAACCCTCTTTCATGTATTTCGTGAAACCCCTTACATCCATTCACACCATTGGTTTTGTACGACCCAATGTTGAGGCTTATCCCATGTCTGCTAATTTACCCATTTGACCGATGAACCAATTCACATCGTACGACAACACGCTGATGAGCTATTCTTTAATTTCACGATGCGTCCACCTCACTTATTGCTGTAGGCTGCTCGTGCAAGCAGCAAGTTGTTGCTGGTCTTGTGCAAGGTGCCATTTTGATCCTTCCCCTTTTCTTTGGGTCGTACAAGACTCCGTAGGGTGAG
Organism: Thielaviopsis populi; assembly: GCA_017591655.1. Lineage (NCBI taxonomy): Eukaryota > Fungi > Ascomycota > Sordariomycetes > Microascales > Ceratocystidaceae > Thielaviopsis > Thielaviopsis populi. Next base: position 18,964 of record JADILG010000381.1, read on the forward strand.
TGCTGTTTATCAGTCTTATCGCCACGTGCACGAGTACGTCCCACTTAATAGTTGCCAACTTAGAACAGCCAATGGCAAGAAGAGTGACCGTGGCCTTTACTGTTTCCAGCGCGCATCTCGTTGTCGCCAATTGGAGTTCTGCTGTCCTCTTGTCTCTTCACCCGTACGCTTGTTATCGACATCTATTCTTTCCTGCTTGATTTACTTTGCTGGTCAATTTCCTTATTCTGTGTTTCTATTCTCCTCGTTTTCCCTTCCCACCTTCTTGACCACTCTTCTCGGCTTCTTTGTCTCGACTGCATTCGCTCGCTTTTTTCTCAAAAATGGTAAGGATGCTGCTCTGCTGTCTTGCCGCCGCTGCTCGCTCACCTTGTCGATTTGGACGATGTGATTTGCATCTGTTGGATGGGTCATGATTTGGTGTGGCGTGGACATGCACCGCACCGGTCGCATCGATGACAGCTGTCGCGACGCATAAAACATGGCATGCCGGTGCCAAAGAACCTCACTCTGCTCCGCCAAACATGTCTTCCGATCACTACCGCTTTTACCTTTTGCCACTGCCGTTGTCATTGACCAATCTGCTTACATCTGCCGACTTGACCTGCTAGTCTTCTCCCCGTACCGCATCTCCCGCTGGTGTCTCCAGCGGCGCCGCCATTGCCCGTCCCGCCTCTCCGGCTTCCGCTCCCGGCGGTGCCCGCACTGCCATTCGTCGCCGTGCGGCTGCTGAACAGAAGGAGAAGATTGCGAATGCGCGCCCCACGAGCACTCGCGCCGCCGGTGCTGGCGGCAGCAGCAGCACTATGCTGAGTATGTTTTTTTTTCTTCCCGCCTGGATAGAAGTGTATTAGGATGCTTGTCGATGTTGAATGTCCTGGTCTTTCTGGCTTTAGGCATGTGGCCTACGGCTTTAAACGACTGTATCCTGGGACACTATAGAGCGTCGTTTTATGCAAACGTGAACTAACATTTCAACACAGAGCTGTACACCGACGAATCTCCTGGCCTGAAGGTCGACCCCGTTGTCGTTCTGGTCCTGTCTCTGGTCTTCATCTTCAGTGTTGTTGCCCTGCACAGTACGTTTTACTTATACAAGCTACTTCAGGCATGCGAATATCGACTAACACCTAGACCACATTTTAGTCATTGCCAAGATTACCCGCAAGTTCTCCAGCTAAGCTGGCAGCTGACTTTGTGGTATCACCGACCCATCCAAAAGCGCCTCTGACTCGACGACGACGATTATAGCATACTCCACGATATCATTCCACGAAAGCCATGACCTGTCAACCAACCACGCTGGAGTCCGCTTGAAATGGACCGAAGCGTTGTCTTTTTTATTCTTCGAGGCTGGTATGATGGCTTGAGCTGTACGGCGAATGGTCTTGCGCTGGAACGGCGACTTTCCATGTTGAGCTTTGCGATAACTGTCACTACATGTCGCCAAAGCCCCATATACGACAAGCTTCCGATATCCCTGCCGACAGTCCTGGAAGCCTTGTTGGGACATGACGGATTGGTTGTTGAGCCTCCATTGTTTTCTTTTTCTTCCTTTTTTTTTTGTACTTTCGGATCACCTCCTTTCCTACCGTGTTGTTTTCAGCTCCCTCATTTCTCATGACGCTTCTATTTTTTTTCCCTTTCTTTTATTGCTAGTATTTTCTGGGTTGGGGAGATGAAGCCCCAGGCGCATCTTGGTTTCTTGTTTATTGTCGTTGTAGTGCAACATTGCAGCAAATCCGGACTTCACTCGCTCTCAGGGCTATATACAGATGTGCGTTGATGGCAGCGTGTCGTGTTTGAGTGTTTGTGGACGATGTCGGAACTGTGTCCCTTCGCTGCCCCCAACAGACAATAGTTTGTCTCGCCATTAGGGTATTCCAAACACATAACCCTAGGTAGCGCTTATGTATTCAATACAAGGTAAAACGCTTTCAAGGCTCGAGATGCTGTAGGCTAGAAGCAATGCTCTGACCAAAGAACAAGCATTTCCATTAAGGACTTGGCGGAAGATGGTCAAGATGTGACAAGCGTGAGTCGGAAGGTTTCCCCTATTCCCGAGTTCTGCACCCACCTTGTTGCAAAGAATGTTCGAAGGGATCCCTCTTGCTGTTAACAGCTCAGCTTACCCGTGTATCCGCGCATCCATGCCCGCCATGTAGTGCAGACACGTTTGCAGGCCTATACGTGTATAAAGACGTGTATTAATACGGTGCTTCATCTGAGGCTAAAGGGTCCTAACGCGTATGAAAATCAAACGGACCACTTTTTCTCGTTATGGTGTAGTAGTCTAGTTAGAGATTGCCAACAAGATTGCCGTCTAGAACAAAGAATAGGGCTCCTGAGCGTCAAAGCTATTAGCGTCAGCATTTAAGTTTAAGTCCGTGTATCTTCGACAAACTGCGTGTCTGGTCTGCGGCATTGGAACCTCCTTGCCAGTGTTCATGGCCCAAGGCTCTTTTCTTGATATGTTCTCGTGCCGGACTTGTCCTTTTTTTTTTCTATCTTTTCTTTTTTAAAAAGGGGCTTTTTGGTCAGTTTTCTTAGTCGGCAAACAAAACGTGTGAAGACTGGCGGAGACATGATGGAGAAGGGAGAGGATCAGGAGCAAAAGCATTGACGGATGGAGATGGAGGGCGTGGCACTGGGTAGCAGATGGATCCTGATGCCGGGGTCAACACCGAAGCCCGCAGACTGCCATCTCAGGGGATGTGTTTGGACAAACAAGAAGCCATGGTCCCTTGACCAAGGCAGCAGTATAAAGGCGGATGGGGGGGGGGTGGGGGGGGGGGGGGGGGGGCGGGGGGGGGGGGGGGGGGGGGGGGGGGGGGGGGGGTGGGGGGGGGGGGGGGGGGGGGGG
>JADILG010000382.1:0-17527 GCA_017591655.1 Thielaviopsis populi
ATAAACATCTGCTCAAATGTCAAATGTACCACATGGTTGATCGGAAAAACGCGTTTTCCGGCTTTGACCCCAATGTCTCCAACTTTAGAGCCGTTGTATCCTCACCCCGACCACCGTGTGTCATGGCCTCGTGCTGTAGCTCCGACGCCATGTCTCCCATACGCATCTCCGACGTTCTTTCGTGCGCACGCGCGCGATTGCTGGCCAAGTGAGCATAGTACACGGCCGGGTGTAGGGAGACAGGCGTCGTCGACCGGATGTACTGGTAACACTGGTTATACAGCATCTGCTGCAGGTCGTTGGGGGAACATTTGGCTTCATCCAAAATGACATGGTAATGAACAGGCCGGGCCGTGCCTTGGATAGCCACATGCGAACAGAGGTAAAAGTCAAATTGTGATGGATGCGTAATGTCCCGCTCTACCAACGTACCGGGTAGAGGGTTGTTGTTGCGGTCTCCTCGCTCTGGGAAAAACCGAATATGATGGCGCTTTGTCGCAATAATCACTGTAAAGAATGGGTTTAAGCCTTGCTTGCGGAAGAAGGCCTTCATTTGGGCCACCTCTTCATCAATAACATGCTGGAACTGCCCTTCAGACACACCATCTCGGAGATAGTATACATGTTTCAAGGGTTGTGGTAGGCTCAGGTGCTGGTACAGACGACCTAGGAGTCCATGAATATTCTCCTGGGTCACAATCTCCTTGCGGAAACCGTTTGTCTCAACAGCAGCTCCATATCTTGTGCAGTGACGATCGTACGTCATGGTCATCGAAGCCATGGATGGGACAGCCATGCCAACAGGGGCGTGCGAAACATCTGCGCCGATAATGATGGTCGCACCCTTGGAGGACCGCGACATGTTGGGACCATCGGGAACAAAACAGCTGATGCCGCCGAGCTTGGCGTTGACCTTCATACAGACGTTTGAATGGTATTGGGGCTGATTTTTCATCACATGACTGCTTTGCACAACCTGGGTCATTACACCCAGCGTGCAATCGCCAGTCTTCTTGTACTTTTCATACAAGCTGCTGCCCTTTCCTCGAAGTATGATGAAGATCAAGTCCGGCGAAGCACCGCTGCTTTGGCGCAGGTTCTCACAAAACGCCGCAAAACAACCATCTCCTTGTCTTGCACAAATCACAGCATTGCTTTGCACAATTCCGCCGTGGCTTGCAAAGATCTGACGGAACGTGCGTGCAAACTGCTCCGCCGGATTCTTGTCGCGAAAGTCATCGCAGAAGACACCCCAAACCTTCAGACTGCGGGTATTTCCTTTGACAAATTTGACATTGCGAAGATCCCAACGACCAGCTACTTTGGGGTTTATCGGTCCGGTAGCGTACGACAGAACTGGGTTCTTGAGTAGTTTAGCTTTGGTCTTTGTGAAGCCATTGTCAATCTTGAGGCCAAAATGCTTCATGTACGGGTCTTCTCCCCAACGTAGAGCATCACGTCCTTGTAGAATCGCCTTTTTCCGAACATCTGGCCGAGTGACGGCACATTTGATCATTTTAGCGGTCATGTCGGGGTCAAGTTTGTAAGGGTAGCGTTGCATGGGAGACACCACGCATAGCTCTGGCGGGAAGAAAGTGCCACGCTTGGTGGTTTCCACCAACGGCCAATCTGGGTATTTTAGAGTCACTCCGTATCGCTTGCGCAGGTATTCGGCGATGCTGACTTCTTTTCCATCAACAGCGAACTTGTAGGTTTTGGCTGTAACACCTTCAGTTCCGTACTTGGGATTGGCAGCAAATCCGAAAATGGTATGCTCAGCCATTAGGCCTTCCGCCTTCTGATGAGGGCACCAGAAACGAATCTTTTGTATGCGACGAAGGGCCTTGAAGGCTTGGCTCATCGAGACACCATTCGGGCCTTTAACGGGCTTCAGAGCAGCGGAAATAGAACTGTTCAGTCCTGGGGGTTCTTGTCAGTGATATACCAAAGCCAGAACATGGTTGACGAACAAGTACATACTGACTTGCGTGGGCAAATAGGCTGTTGCTAAATCGATAAGGGTGCCATTCGACGCCCAAAACGCTGTGTTTGCCACATCGACATTGATTCCAAGGCCAATACCGCCATTGATAGCCGACTATCACGTACGTTAGTCTCATGTGGATGGACGTGTATTTAGAATGTTTGCTTCTTACGTGGTTCAAGCGAACCGAGGCATAGGTTCCTTTGGCACAGTTGACGTATGGGGCCAGGGGCTCGAGCTGTGCGTTAGGCCGATAAAAGTTACGCCGGATTGCAATGTTGACCTCTGATGGATACTGGCGGATGAGGTGATCAAGGAAGTCTAAAAAGAGTTTGATTTAACGTTAACTGACTTGAAAACTTGGGGATGGCGCTGATTGAACGAAAGCCTTACTGATTCCTTCCATGACTCCACTGTTCATGTCGGACTTTTGTAGCACATAAGAGGAAATCAGAGAAAGGTCAATGGCGGTGGTCACCCGAAGCCGAAGCTCGAGCTTGTTCTCGCCTCTGTTGTTTGGGCGGCCTGCGTCCAGGTCAACAACAAAGGTCAAGTTGTCAACCTTGGCACTCGCCCTGTAGAGTGTTAGTTTTTTGAACACTCAGATATCAAGTTCGGCGACATTTCAGACATACCAAGCGAGCTTTCTGCCATCGTAAAGCCATTTGGACCCATGCTTCGCAAGCTGAGTTACACATTCCGGCATTTTCCAGGCCTTGGCGATCAGTATGTCAATGTTTTTGGGCTCGCGCTGGCCAAGAAACTTGGCGGCGACCTACACGATAAAATATTGGTTAGTATCATCACGTTTGTTTTTCTGAGAGGGTTGACTACAGTAACTCACGTCGTATTGCCAGACTTTCATACTTTTATCGAAGCTCATGATACGAAATTGGTTGATTTCAACGTTGATATCCTGCCCTTGGGAGTTGTACCCTGGGCGGCGAGGATACACAATGGTAGAAGTCGGCTGTCAAGCTGTTAGACTGCTATGCTTTGCTATGTCTGAGTAGATCTGAGGGCTCACGTCAAGGTACGCCTCGGCTGGGAGGTCGATTCGGGTATTTCCACGCGCGCCGTCGGGCCGCGGTGGCATGGTTGTAGCCATTCTCGCGAGGCTTTCCGCCAATGGGCTGACAAAGATACAAGAACAACAGGAGGAGGAGGAGGAGATTAGAAGCAGGCACTTGTGTGTTCACCAAAAGAAGACACGTTGGTGAGGAGGGCCTGGAAGGAGGAGAATGCGTTGCTAGATTAGACAGAATCCAGGGCACATTAGCATTGCTTGACTCGAATGTATGAGCATGATGAGTGTATATGCTGTGCTGCAAGACTCACAGTAGGGGATAAGAGATTCTGAAGAAAAAGACACGCTGTGTGTGAAGACAGTATGTGGAGGTTGGAGAAATGAGGGAGATAAAGGGAAAGTTTTCTGGGCGACGGTGGATGCGGAGCAGATAATTCTTAAGAGCAAAGGCCAAGAAAGCCGAAAGGAAGGTACGGAGAAAGACTTTCCTTTCCAGATAGCATTAGCCGTCAGCTTCGTCATTACAAGATCATGTCATGTTGCAACTGGGCAGAGACTTCTGAATACAGTTGAGATTCAAACAGGCAGCTACATACATATGTAGCTTCCCACATCTAGAAGTGGCTGCCTGCTTAAACACTCAGCGAGATGCCCCTACTCGCAGTCCAATCCAGTAGTTGCACTGTGTGATGAGAAGCAAACGCAGCGTGGGACAGCTATGTAGAGCAAGGTAAGGAACTCACTGAAGACTGGCAGTTGCGATTGTGGAGGTGGTTGGTATGGCGGCGGCGGGTAGTCTATATAACTACGGAGTGACCTAAACGGCTTGAGTACACGCTGGAGTTTGTAACAACGGACAATACTGGAGATCTCACAGGCAAGTCTGCATCTGACTGAGGAAGCCACACCGCTTCAATCATGGGCTGTTCTTCTTTATATGTCGAAAGGGCACGTGGTCTCATCCCAAATGACTGTGTCATGATCGGCGTACATTGTCGGGCAGTTACGCACACAAACACATTGAAGGGAAGATACCACCATAGACTCTCTCCGGGATATGTGGCCGGCCGCATTATCCGTATGCTGGCCCTTTTTCTACCATGTTAAGATCAAATCCCCTTGATGAAATGGCACAACCAATTTTCTTGCTCTGGCCTTGCTATGTCGCTGGACGATTGTTGTCACTCCTACTTCCACTTTCGGATAAACTAACACTTACTGCAAACCAATCAGGCTAGAGCTTCCACCAAGGCCCCACTTAACAGTCAATCAAAGGTGACACAAAGCGGGCAACTGCCCAACCTCCAGTTTTACCACAGAACATGACACAACACAGGAATTCAACGCATAAATATTAGTCACAGCACAAATTTACGGCTGTTTGCTCATACGAGCGGCCTACACATATGCAAGCGAAAGGTCAGAAAGGGCAATCATGTTGACTCACAAGTCTTCCCTCTTTCGACCAAGCACGTGATGAGTAACGGCGACATGATGAGCATAGACAATACAATTCAAACGGGTGCACACAAGAGAACAAGTTGATTAAATAAGAAAACATCCAGCAACATGGCCGTCATAGTCCTGCAGCTCAGCCCAGATGAATCTCATAACTGATTTTGTAAGAACCCCACCAAGCGACAGACCGCCAAAGGCGCTTGCGAGCCACAACGTTTCTAACCTAAGCACGCCAACACAGGGATACCCGAAATGAACACGGAAACAAGCAGCAAGGGGGTATCAGTACTGGTATCGGTACTGCTCATCTGCTTGTTGTCTGTATGGACCCGACTGATGGCCCCGCCGTGAAGATCCGTCATAGTCACTGTAGGAAAAGCCGGACTGGCTTGTGTTGTACCTAGGGTTACCTGCGGCAGCAGCAGGAGCTGTGCGGGCGGCAGCCATGGGCTCCTGGGCTTGGGAGGATTTCCATGCATGAAAGTCGGGAACCGAGGTTGAGGAAAGAAGGCTGATGAGACTGGACGGGTTGACCTTGTAAGCGTCAAAGGAGGCTGCGGGGGGGAGAAGTGTGAGCAGAAACGTAATATCGCGGTGAAGCGTAGAGCCATGGGCTCTTCTCTGCTGGTCTAAGCGACGCCCAGCAGCTCCCTTGAGAGGGGAATCACCACGGGCGAACTTGCGAGGACGGTTGTCTTCCATCTCGTCATTTGGGTAGGGCCGCTTGGGAGAGTTTGTTGCTCGCATGTACTGAGGCCCGGGAGACGCTTCCATACGGAATCCTGGAGCTGGGGTTTCACGCGAGGACGTTGGCATTTCCATCAAATGTTGTATTTTGGGACGTTGTTGGACAGCAGGTGACACGATAATCTGCGCAGAGAGAGGATCAAACTTGTCGGCACGGTCTGACACAAAGCGGCTGTGGAAGAGCGTCAACTTTGGGTCTTCGGGGAAAAGTTCGGCCATGCGTTCTTCCAGCTTGGAAATTTGTGACAGCTCTCCATAGTGCGACTCGTAGTTGTGGAAGTAATGGTAGAGGCTCTTTGCTTTGTGAATGGTCTCGGGCTTCTGTGTCAGGCGGTTGACACAAGTTTCAAAAACAACACGGGCGTCTGAAAGCATGCAAGTTAGTAGATAGTCAAAAGAGCTTAGCGCATGGGGTTTCTTACTCGTGGTATCATCCTTGGAGTGAAGGTACTTCAAGTACTCCAGCATAAAAACTTCATCTTCCGGGAATAATCTAGCACCACGCTCAAAGATCTTGCCGCCGACAGGGTCTTTATACACAACAGCCTCGAGCAAGGCCACCGCCACATATACCTCACTGGTCAGACGACCGCGAGTGCGGGCATCGGTAAAAGCCTGGCGAAGGCCTCCAGTGTGAGCGCCACCCTTGCCTTGTATACGGCGCATAGCACGCACAAGGGCAATCCAGACAAAGGAGATTGTCCGGTTCAGGAGCTGGATTCTGGTAGAATATGCGTCCTTGATGAACTGGGTTTTCTGTTCCAGCGTAGGCTCCTGGGGGAACCGGGGATTGGGCTGTTGGCCGCCACTAGCCTCTTTGGCGGCCTCAAGTTGCTCTAGACGCGCTATTTCTGAGGATTCTTTCTCCTTAAGCGAAGTGCACATGTCATAGAGCGTGTCGAGAACTGCATTGTACGGCTCTCTGACTGCAGCAGCAAACTTGGCCTTGTTGGGGTCATCATCACCACCTGGGGGGCTTGATTCAATGCGGTCGGCATGTTTAAGAGCAAGAAGAACGCTCTCGGGATTGGCAATGCGCCCTTGTGTAAGAATAAACATGCCCATAGACGAGTTGGTAGAAACATGGAGAATGTTGTTTGCGAAGCACCAGTCAGAGCAGTCAACCCATAGCTTGGGCCAAAACCGGAGAGCCATCAGAGCCTGGTTATAGACATGGAGAATACGCTTCTTGAATGCATCATTGTCCTCTTCTTCCAAGACAAGAGGGTCACTCTTCTCCCACTCAATCCATTTGTTCCACAAGTCCACTTGCTCCATGAACTCAGTGTAGCCATCAAACCCAGCAGCAGGTGGAAGCCGGGGATACGAACTACGGCTGAGATTCCGGGTCAGGCTTTCAAGGGCAATGGAAGCGCTCTTGGCCGTCATGTAGGAAGGAGAGTGCTCCTGGATGAACTTGCGGCCCTGTTATCGGGTGGTTAGCATTTGCAGGTTCTCATACCAAAGGCTCAATACTTACATTCATCTTGTTCAGGCCCATCTCAAACTGATCATATTCTTTCCACATGGTATTGACGGCTGATGTGGGGACGCTGATAGCGCGTTGATACGCCTTGCGAAGTTGATCGGCCTTTTGCTGGTCTTGCCAAGTAGTTCCGCCAAGCTGGCCGGGTCCACTGCGAAGAAACTGAATGTAATCAATCCAAAGCTTGCCCGAGTCCTTGTCCAGACCACATTTGTCCATAACATACTCGTAGGCCTGTGCGACGACCTTACGAGCTTGGCCGTTGACATCATTCGTGAGATCGTTGCGGCGCCGGATATAGTTGAGATACACAGTCCACAAATCGACATCGGTGATGGTGACAAGGCATATGTTGAAAATGCGCTCTGCTTCGCTAAAGTTGTTCAGCGATAGTTCCATTTCCAGCCACTCGACATAGCCGGCAGCCTATATAAGCAGGTTAGCACTTCAATGGTTCCGCTGTAGCCTGTCTCGGTACACATATCAACCTACACATTGTGGGAAGACCTCTAGGAACCGCTCGTAGGTTCGTCGCAAATCATCAATGTTGTTAAGAAGTCGATATTGTGCAATGAGGCTCAGCCAAGCTTCCATGTCTCCTCGAGTATCTTCCTTCAGACGAGCTTCAATAGCCGCAATTGATTGCGCAGGTATGGTGATGGGCGCGCCAGCAGCAAAAGTGATAGCTGGTACGATGGGGGCGGGGTGATCTTGTGTTGGCGACGAGGCTTCCTTTGTTTGGGAGGAAGAGCCGGTGTCTTTCTGGCCGGCTGGGGATTCTTCGGGCTCATGACTACCTTCGGCGGTTTCGACTGATTCAACAGGATGGTCAGCATCAACCACGCCGGGGGTAGTAAATGAATCCAGGGTCGTCCCGTCCTGGGCGTGTTCGCTAGGCTTTCTGGAATCACTATCGTCTGCGGGTTCTTCCGGCTCGTGGAGGTCTTGGTCGGGCGGGTTCTCGGTCTTTGGCTGCTCAGTTTCGTCGTTGTTTTCTTCGTTGTCATCCTCTTCATCGTCGGAAGCTTCAAGGATGAAGCCGCCAGATGTTTTGGTTTGCGACTTTGACTTCACGACCATTTCGGATGTTTTTTCCGGGATTGGAATAGACTCGGGATCATAGTCATCATCTTCATCTTCATCTGCGTCATCATCATCATCATCATTGGATTCATGATCACCACCACCGACAGATGGCGGTTCTGTTTGATGCTCGCTAGGTTCATACTCGTCTGATCCATCTACATCCATCTCCCCCGGCGACTTCCATGTCAAGTCTTCGGCCTGTTGAGCGCCCTCCTTCTCGTCGGATGACATATCTGGTTGTGGGTTGAGCGCTTTTTGTGTACGAGTTCGTCAGTTAGGTTGATTATTTCGGGGCGTCGGGCGATGGTCGCGACAAATTTCGTCGAGATGAACGCTTGGCGCAAACAAGATGTCTAACAAATCGCGTCAGTTATTTGCATTGAGCATTTGCCTGGAGAGCGAGCAGGCTGCAGTATCATCACAGGCCAGCAGAAAGCATGTGTTTCTTTACCTGTAGAGCAGCTGAGAGTTGTGACTTGGCGATTGTTCAGTGTTTGGTGTAGAGTCGATGGACCAAGGCTACTTGCAGCATGGATGATGATTAGGTTTGCTGGATGAGGCACTGATGCGCCCACAGGCTAGCTAGCCGCAAAGAATGAAAAACTGCGCAGGAAAACTCGCAGAAAAGACAGCCGGCGATCGTATGCAGTATATCGAGTATTTTTTTACCTGCAGTGTGCCGGGCAGCAAGATAAAGATGAACGACGGTGGTGGAGGAAAAAAAAAGATCGGGACAGTCGCTATAATCAGGGCAGGACTTGCCTGTTGCGTTTGCCATTCACGATAGAATGCAAAAGTTGGCAGAAAAGTTATTAAGCTTGTCAGATTGGGATTAGCGCGTTGCTGGCGGTGAGCCGGGCGGTCACGTGAATTTCTCACCTCGGTCTCAGTCTCTCAGTCTGGTACTTGGTAACACGCAGCAAGTTGAAGCAGGGCCTTTGTTTTTTTTTTTTTTTTCAGGGTCCAAACACTGCTACTCCTCTCTTCTTCCAGGCCAGACACTGACTGGACAAGTCAACTTAGCAAGTGGGTGGGTAGCAAAGGGCAATTTGGAACGTGTCAAAGCGGAGGTAAGGCACGCGCTAGAGTGCTAGTTTCGCAGCTGCAGCGCGTTATCACCATCACAAACAACATGTGTATGTGAATGTATGTGAAGGTGAAGGTGAATGTGAATGTGAATCTGATGTGGATGTGGATGTTGGTTGGGTGCGGATGTGAGCTTGCCCAACAGAAGGCCAGGCTTTAAATTGCAGCCCGCTCCACAGGCTGTAGATGTACACCAGCCCAACACAGTGAGTGCTGTGAAGCAGTGCCCATTACGATACAGTGCTGCTAGTGAGGTTGCCATGGCTCGCTCAGGGCAACCAGGCCTGCTTTGTTGTTGATGCGAGTGAGATAGGCGCCTCCACAATGATGATAGCATTGTAAACCCTATTCTAGTTTTCTTCCTTCCTTGGCCTCTTTAGACAGCGCCTGGCCTTAGACAGGGAGGGAGAAGGCAAAAGTTGTTGTGCCATGCTATCACGACAACTAGCAACAACAAACCCTTATTTCTGATTATTGCTTCCCTGACTGTAAAAAATAAAAACAAAATAGAAAAAAAAAATTAGAAAAAAATAGAAAAACAATGTTGAGCTGAGCGGACTGTCACTGGCCCGCTCGATTTTCCCTGTACTGTACTCTATACTTTTTGCTGTATTTTTAGTGATTTCTTCCCCCTCCCCCCAGCATTCTATGAGCTACCGCTAATCCTTGATTCTGCCTCTAGCGACTTATTGTTCTTCTTCTTCCATCTTAAAACAACCTTCACTTCTTCTTTCTTTGGCCAGCAAACCATTCCATAACCTGCCGGATCCCATCTCCATTTTCTCCTCTTATACCTCATTCTTTTCTGCGCTGTTTTAGTCAAGTCTCTCGTCTATATTTGTTTTACACTTCATAATACACTACACTGCACCACACACACACACACACACACACACAACTATGTCTGTTGTCACTCTGCTTGGTGTTCAGGTTCTGAACAACCCCGCCAAAATCACGGACAAGTACGCCTTCGAGATCACCTTTGAGTGCCTTGAGCCGTTGGATAAGGGTAAGACTCGTGCAATTGAATGCCAGCTCTGCGTAATGCATCTTCTGACCACAGACTGCAAATAGATCTCGAATGGAAGCTCACCTACGTCGGCTCTGCCACATCGTAAGTACTTTTCCCCTCCACCCACTTGGACCGCTCGTCCTCTGCCATTGGCCTTGCCTTGACTTGCCAAAGCTGCTGCATATGCGCATTACTGACTTGTCATCTCTGCGTAATCTAGTGACCAATATGACCAAGAGCTCGACACTCTCTCTGTCGGCCCCATCCCCGTCGGCGTGAACAAGTTTGTCTTCGAGGCCGACGCTCCTGATACCAGCCGCATTCTTGACGCCGATCTATTGGGCGTTACCGTGATTCTCCTGACCTGCACGTACGACGAGCGCGAGTTTGTGCGCGTTGGCTACTACATCAACAACGAGTACGATTCCGAGGAGCTCAACGCCGACCCTCCGTCGAAGCCCCTTATCGAGCGCATACGCCGCAATGTTCTGGCAGAGAAGCCCCGTGTGACCCGATTTGCAATCAAGTGGTATGTATTCTCGACATCTTGCTACACTGCCACAGTATCATTACCCAAGCATGTATTGACTAATTCATTCCATAGGGATAACGAGGCCGCTGCCCCCGCCGAGTTCCCCCCCGACCAGCCCGAGGCTGATATGGCCCCCGATGATGAAGAGTACGGTGCTGACGAGGTTGATGAGGACGAGGAAGAGAATGCCGAAGGTGCCGAGGTCACCGGCGACGATATTCCCATGGGCGAGGAGGCCGCCGAGGGCGAGATCTCAGACGATGGCAGTGAAGACATTGAGGGCGAGTCCGAGGAGGAATTTGACGAAGAGGAGGAGGAAGAGGAGGAGGCTGCCGGTGGTGATGCTATGGATGTTGACATGGCCGACGCCAAATCTCAGGCTGCCTTATCTGCTGCTCACTAGGTTGGAGACGACAGATTTTTCAAGGCTCAACAGAAGAGCTTGGTGGCCATTTGAGCAGGCTCTGCTCCTCTTCCTCCCCCCCCCCTCGCTGTGATTCCCTTTCTTCTTTCTGCTGGCCCATGGCGTTGTATGCGTGGCTTTTGTTTACTTTTTGACGTGTTATTCCTGAAGCCTTTGCCCACCTCTTTGCCGTTTTGTATCCAGGGAATGATTTATTTCACGGCTCTCGGTATTATTGCGTAACGTCGTCTTTTTCTTTTCTTTCCTTTGTCTAGATGATGTACATGAATCAAAGGGAGTTGGTTGGCTGGGTTGTTGCATCATCAAATTTTCCTTTCCAGAGATTGCGTGCCCAGCAGATTACATTACGATGGTTCTCGGCATGTATGTGATTATCTACTTTCCATTGGGCTCCTATTCAACCAGAGATCCTATTTACCTTTAGTTGGTATCTTGTCCATCTCATATAAAGGTCGAGATCCTGACGAGGGCAGATCTCATCTGCGTGAAGATGGACTAACAACTGGCAATGCTAAGATGAGAAGCTCCAGAGACGATGAATAGTAATCCAAACGGATAAAGCATACATATCCGCAGAACATTGAGAGAGGAAAAAAAGGAGGAGTGAGAATAAAAAATAATAGATTCAAGCAAGCAGTTCATAGAATACAGATAGAAACAGACCCAAGGGAGAAAAAAACAAGAAAACAAAGAGACAGACACACGGCAAGAAAATAACTGCGAAAAAAAAGTAAACCCAGACAGGAAAATAAGAGAACAGGGAAGAAGGAATAAAAGAGAACGGTATGGGGTTAATATAGAAAAAAAAAGACAAACAAAAGAAGAGAAAGAAAAAAAAAGCAAGAAAAAAGAGCAAGAAAAAAGAGCAAGAAAAAAAAGAGGTATTAGGTTGAAGCGGACGAAAAAGAAAACAACAAGACGGTAGATTGGTATCTAAAGCAAGATACAGAGCAGAAACCTGACACATGACATCCCCTTCGGCCTTTCGTTTCCCAGCACGCCGCAAAGACAGACAGAGAAACAGACAAAAAAAGAAACAACAAAGAAACAACAAAGAAAAAGAAAAGAAAAAAAAAGAAGCAGAGAAAAAGAAAGGTAGAAGGGTAGTAAAAAGCATTGCACAGCAAAGACGGTTTCATGGTAAAGAGAAGGGGAAAAAGAGACACCGGAAATCAAGAGAGAGGAAGAAAGAAAGGGGAGAAAAAAAGAGACAAGTTAGACAAGAGACACCAACCAGGAAGACTGAGAGAAAAAAAAGGGTGTCGTCCGGATTGATGGTTATATCTATTTCTTTTTTGTGAGTGTTAAATGAACAAGAAGGAAAGCCGCCAGAAATTTCGTATTTGGGTCGTCGTCGTCGTCATTAAGTGGTAAGAGAGAAAAAGGACTGCGCACATACGCGGTGCAATGCAAGATGTTGCTGTTGCTGCCGCGGATGATGAGCATGGCTAGCCTCGTCGTCATAGGCCAACAGCATGCATGAACGGCGGCGAGCTTGGACTCGGTCGTAATCAAAAGCCACGTCGGCGGCAAACATGTCAAGATCTAGACGGCAGCTGAGACTAGAGGCCGTGGCACCACCAACGACAGCATCAGAGACAACGTGCTCGTGGTCATTGTCATCGTGCGCGCTCATGGTATTGCAGCCTGTACAACTTGCGGGCGGGGGCATAGAGGAGAGATGGGACTACCAGCCCTTCTTGCGCGCAAACCGCTTGTTGAGCAGAGCGAGAACCTTTGGTACGCTGAATTGCACGTACTCAAGATCAAGCTCGTCCTGGTTGTCCTTTTGCATTTCGAGAAGATCATCAAGCTTGAGATCTAGTTCCAGAAGACCACGGCTGCGACCTGTAGCAGAGAGACGGCTTGTTAGTATCAACCACCAAGAAACATCGCACGTGTAGAAACAAACTATGAAAACTTACCCTTGTAGTGAAGGGAGATGACAAATGTACCAGGCAGAGGGCTGGTGAAATTGAAATAGATATTGGCTCTCCGGTTGTCGGGGACATTGCTCTTCTGGATGACACCCTCCTTCTCAAGCTGCTGGTGCGTAAACTTGTAAGGCCCCAGCACCTGCTGCTTTTGGGGTTTTCTTCTCGTGCCCTCACTCTGGGACCGCACATTGTGCAGATAGCTCTTGTAGGTGTCAAGCTGCGATACAAGGTATTGGTTGTGGTCACGAATGGTGTTGTAGACTTCTGAGAGCTTGCGGGTCTCGACAATAACACCCTCCTTGAGGGAGCCCAGATGCTGGAGCTCCTGTTCAACCTCATCGCGAAGCATAGCAAACTGGTCGCTCTTGTCAATGACACCAAGCTCTTGCAGCTGGGAAAGAAGTTCCATAGCACGGATGCCCTTGCGGACCATCACAGCGTCATTCTTGCTCTTAGCAGCAGCGTCTGCAACTCTCTCTAAACGAAGAGGAGTCTTGGTAATAGGGCTGTTTGAAGGAATTGAACGCATGATCTGGACAAAGACGGACTTGGCTTCCATGAAAAAGACTTCCTCCTGGGTGATGTCCAGGGCGGCGGTAAGGTCGTCAATGGCGGTTTCCCAGCGACTGAAGAGGGGGAGATTGATGATTCTGTTTTCCTTGCGCGGCACCTGTGCAGGAGAGGTTCCGAGCTCTCCCATGATGGTGGCCAGATGCGAGTTGCCGTCTTTGCAAAGCTCGTTCTGGTGCTTTTGGATGAGGTTGTGCATGGCGTAGATTTCGTTGAGAGTGATGGACAGGTGAAGATCTTTCTTGGAAAGAGCAACGTAGTTGTCCATTTCCAGACCCTCATAAAAGTCATGCACTTCGCAAAGGTCAAGCATGAAATTGTTCACCCGATCTTTGTTTGCCTCAATAAAGGGCTGTAGCTTAGCCATGTAGGGCTCCTTGGCATAAGAGGGCTTGTTGGCCAGGTTCTGGAGCATCTTGGCAATCAAGGTGAGGACGCGGCGAGGCTTCTCCGATGGAGTGCCGTCAATAAGCATGTATGATTTGGGCGTGACAATCGCAGGGTTGATGAAGCGCAAGAAGAAGAAACCACCAATCATGGTACAAATAGCCTGATCGTTAGCATCGGGGTATTTGCGCTTGGTGAGACTGCGAATCTGCTTGCAGATCCAGCGGATACCATAGGGCGCTTCTTCCAAGCCATCGATGATGGTAGTGAGAAAGCTGTTGGCCAGGTCGGTCAACATCTGGAGACGAGGTTCGATGGCGCGGCGAACAGTCTCGTTTTCGGCAGCCTGCTCTGCAGTGACACCGCGAGGCATGTCAGGAGGCAACGAGCCGGTATCCTCTTCAATCTGCTCAATCATACGTTCGTACACCTTGAGGGGGTTGATTTCAAGGTCAAGATCCTTCAGCTCGATCAGGCTGTTGATCTTATCGGCAAGCACAGACTTGAGGAAGCTCTGACCAGGACCGCGGCGGGTGTATGTAGTCATCATTCGGGATACGGGGGTGTTGGCACGTAGAAGCGATGAGTAATCCGGGGTATTGTCGAACTGGTATGTTAAGACCGATTGAAACATGGTGAGGAGCAGATGCTCTTCTCTGCTCTCGTACTGATTTCCGTAGATTGTGAACATGACGGTTTGGAGGAGGGAGTCGATTTCAGCCATGGAAACAAGGCGGCAGAGATGGGCGATGTGACGAGGTTCGGATTGTAGGAGGAAAAGCAGATTGCCGTACTTTTGGGTCTTGTCGTCGTTGGGAAAGAAACCTTCCTGAATATCCGTTGCATCTTCAAGATGCGAAGCGACTTCATTTTGCTGTAGTGAATGGTTCAATGGTTAGTGGGTAATTACATGAGCGCAGTCAATAGGGAGGGAGAGAGAGAGAGAGAGAGAGAGAGAAGATAAAAGAAAATGTGGTAGACGAACCTCTTCAAGAGCCATGCGGTTTTGGATGAGCAAGGCAATACGAGAATCGAGATAGCGGACATCCTTTTCCAGAACAAAGTTCTTCTTGGACTGGGAGGAAATTTTGGCTTTGAGATCGCGGAGGACTTTTTGGGCTGGTGAGATGCATATAGGTTAGCACGAGAGTACAAAGACAGCGAGAAGGGGAGGGGGAGAGAGGGGGGAAAGAGAGAGAGAGAGTCAGAGAGTCAAGAAGCGACGGAGAGTTGTTTTACCTTTGGCCAAGTCATCTTCAATCTCAAGTTCGGTTTCGTTTGCTGACATGGACATGTACAGCGCAGACATGGAGAAGCGCTTGCTCTGGCGAGCAGAGCGCGTGGCGGAGCCATCATAGGAAGACATGGTGTTGTAGCGGGAAATAGCAGGAAAAGAAGAGGTTGATGCAGTAGAGGCTCGAGACGGTTGTAGCATCACTGACATTGTGGCGATAACAGGACCACAGAAGAGAGAACTAGGCGGGCGGGCCTAAGAGCCTCAAAGAGAGACGGTTACGAATGTATGTATGCGAGGGTATGTGTGGAGGGCGGCGTGATTGAGTCGGCGATGGGCGGCGACCAAAGGGGCACAATTGCGGCGGATGAAGAGCGAAAAAGAGCGGATTGAGAAGGACAGATTCCAGACGAGTGAAAGTATCGAGATGCCGAGACAGGGGATGGAAAGTAGTTCGCGATCGAGATTCTGGAGGAGAATCAAAGGTAGAGCGAAAAAGGGAATTCCACCAGGTCGTTGGCTGGTGCAAGCGAAGGAGGAGGGGGAGGAGGGGAGGGGAGGTGAGGTAGGGGGGGGGAGGCGAAGAGGAGATAACGGCAAGTTCCAGAGACAGAGAGCAAAGAAGGGAATAAAGTAATGCAATATACGCAACAGACAAGGGGACGCGGAAGCTGAAGCAGAAGCAGAAGCACGAGCAGAGACTGAGCAAATGAAAGGCAACAGCGCCGAGAATGATGATGATAATAAAAGAAGTGACGGGTGAAGATTGGAAGGGTCTTGGAAGATAAAGAAGTGAGGACGAGACGGAGGAGGGTCCGGGGACTGCAGGACAGGACAAAGCGACGCAGAAAATGGCAGAAAATGGCAGAAAATCACAGGCGATGCGCGGCGGTGTTGAGGAAGTGTGAAAGGAGAGGTTGAGTCGAGCGGAAATTGAGTGTGCGTGTGCGTGTGTGGTGTGTGTGTGTGTGCGTGTGTGTGTGTGTCGCTTTGATTATGGGAAGCAGAGTGGATTCAAGAAAAGAGGAAGAAAAATGAAAGAGAAAATAAAAAATAAAACAAAGCGAGGTTAAGAAACGAGACAAGGCAAGGCGAGAGAGAGGGGGAGGACAACGCGGCAAAAGGGCACCACAGGCAAATGCAGATGCGAGGGCGACATATGAAAATGGGAAATTAATGAAAAAGAAGGAAAGGAAAGAAAAGAAAAGAAAAAAAAAGAGAAATCAATTGAAGCCCAAGAGAGTTGAAGAAGAAGGAGAAGATGAGGAAAAACAAGAAAAGAAAAGAATATTTTTGTTGATAAAAAAAGAATAAATAGCTGGAAATTCACAAGTCATTCGCCCAAGGAAATCCCAAACACGGTGGCGCTGGTGTGCAATAAAAGAGAGAAAAAAAAAGAAAAAAAAAGGAAAAGAAAAAGAAAATGAGAAAAGGGGTCTTTGTTTCGTCTGGTTTCCCTTATGGGACTTGGCATGGGGCAAATTGGCGTGTGCGTCTTAGTCGCTTCAGTTAGCTTCAGTGGGAAGAGGCTACAGCTATAGAAGGGGAGGAGGGGGGGTAGTGTGTGTGTAAAAAAAGAAAGAAAAAGAAAAAAGAAAAGAGGACAGGCAAAGAAGGCTGAAAGGGGAGGATAAAGACGAGATATATAAGATGTCCAAAGAAAAGAAGAAAACATGCGGAAAAAAAAAAGAAAAGAAAGAAGAAATACAGAAAAAAACAGAAAGAAAAAACCAGAAAAAAAACGCCTCGGTAGCAACTATCAAACAGCTCTATTATCAACACTTGGTTCTTGACTCCTCTTCCCCTACATATTCCATATCGTCAAGTGACATCAACCCACGAAACGAGAAACACACAGGCAATAAAATGCAAAAAGAATTAATTAATTACAGACTACTGTTTTCCGCTGCCAGCACGCCGCCTCGCCGAGTAGCAAAAGAAAAGGAGAGAAACACAGCGACATGAACAACCCACAACAACTACGCCACGCTTTGCTTGGGCGGCGAGGACGAGAAAAGAAAGAGACAAAGCCGGAGATCAGACTCGGACCATACGAGGACGAATGGAAAAGAAGAATAAATAGAGAAAAATTAGAGAAAAAAGAAAGAAAGAAAATAGAATTAATCGGAAATAAAAGCACCACGGGCTCATCATCATCACCGCCCAGCTGAAGCGAAGCTGCTACTATATTATAGGGCTTGATTTTAGCTTTAGTACGTGCTCCACCCATAAACCCTGTATGAGAAACAACTAGGCCAGGAATCACTTACTCATCCACTCATGGCAATCTTTGTAACATAACGCAACGCAGCTGCAGTTATAGATCAAGAGAGAGAGAGAGAGCAACATGGAGAGAGAGCGAGAGAAAAGTCCGCCCCGCCCCTAGTCCACTCCAGTCACTCTTCTCTCTCTCCTCTCTCTCCTCTTTCTCCTCTCTCCCTTGACTCTTTAGTAGTACCGCCACTCTTTTCTCCCGTCCGAGTCTTCCCTAGAGTTTCCAGAAGAACCCTCCCCCCCCCCCCCCACAAAAAAAAAACACACCCCCCCCCCTCATTAT
>JADILG010000383.1:0-21761 GCA_017591655.1 Thielaviopsis populi
CACCCCCCCACAACAGAAAAAAAAAAAAAAAAAAAAAAGGGTCACAGAGGAGACGCTCTATTGGCGGGTGAAGATAGTAAACTGGAGCCTGCTGTTTTCAATACAAGTAAAGAACTCATGTCTGTTAGGGACTGGCTTATCTGGAATGTGCCCTGGCAGCTTTCCCGGCTCTCCCATTCGCCCATTCGCCGGTTCTGTGGCTCCCCCCCCAAACCCACACAAAGAGGTGCTAGCAGTCAGTAGCAAATCGTAGAAATAAGAAATAGGGCTACTGCCTAAAGTGGAAGGTCAGAAGAAGAGTTACGTGAGAGACTGCCCTGTTGAGATTATCCGTTTGCTTCTGTTCCTGCCTATGTTGGAACCAGAAATGACCAACAGAGAGGGCTAAATAAATAGGCCTTCTAGGGGGGCAGAAAACAGCACAGAACAGCACAAAACAGCACAGAACAGCACAGAACAGCACAGAACAGCACAGAACAGCACACTGAACAGCACACTGAACAAGCCCAACACAGCGCTGCATACACTACAACTACAGTTCAGAGTCAGCAGCGTGGAAAATGCCCCGCTCCATCCTTCTCTCCAAGTTCCCGCGGCTACGCGGATTAAACAGCAGCAGCAGCAGCAGCAGAAGCCCCCGTGACTATATATCCTCTGGCTCCCGCGCCCTTTCCTCTTTTTCTCCAGCTTCGCGCTTCCGTGGCCTTCCATCCCTTTCTCTGTCTTCTTCTTCCCACTCCTCCGCATCTCTGCGTCCATCTCTGCGCCCATCTCTGCGCCCATCGTCGTGTCTCGTATCGACGCCTCCGTCTCTGACTTTCGCCCAATCGTATCTTGACGATTCCATCCGCTCCCACCAAGCCCGCAAGCTCAAAATGGCTCCCCAGCTGGACGGCTTCTTCAAGCAGGTCGATGATTCGGCCGACCATTTCATCGACCGCCTGCGCAAGGCCGTGGCCATTCCCTCCGTCTCTGCCGAGGAGGCCCGCCGCCCCGATGTCGTTCGCATGGGTCAGTTCCTGGCCGCTGAGCTCACGGCTCTCGGTGCCACGGTCGAGCTCCGCGAACTCGGCGAGCAGCCCGGCAAGCCCGGCCTGCAGCTTCCGCCCTGCGTTCTGGGCCGCTACGGCAACGACAAGAACAAGCGCACTATTCTCGTCTACGGCCACTACGATGTGCAGCCTGCCGAGATGAGTGACGGCTGGGCCACTGAGCCCTTTGACCTGACCGTCGACGACCAGGGCCGCATGTTTGGACGTGGCTCTACCGACGACAAGGGCCCTGTGCTGGGCTGGCTCAATGCCATCGAGGCCCACCAGAAGGCCGGCATTGACTTCCCCGTCAACCTGCTCATGTGCTTCGAGGGCATGGAGGAGTATGGCTCTGAGGGCCTGGACGACCTCATCAAGGCCGAGGCCAAGAAGTGGTTTGCTGATGCCGATGCCGTCTGCATTTCTGACAACTACTGGCTGGGCACCGAGAAGCCTTGCCTGACCTACGGTCTGCGTGGCTGCAACTACTACTCCATCGAGGTCTCTGGACCCGGCGCCGATCTGCACAGTGGTGTGTTTGGCGGCACTGCCCAGGAGTCCATGACCGACCTTGTGCAAATCATGGGCCAGCTGGCCAGCAACGACGGCAAGATCAAGATCCCTGGCATCATGGAGCAGGTTGCCCCCGTGACTGACGAGGAGGAGTCTCTGTATGACAACATTGCCTTCACCATGGATAACATCTACGAGTCTCTCGGCAGCAAAACCACCATCTACAATGACAAGAAGTCGACCCTCATGGCTCGCTGGAGATACCCGTCGGTGTCTCTGCACGGAATCGAGGGCGCCTTTTCTGCGCCTGGTGCCAAGACTGTCATTCCCGCCAAGGTCATTGGCAAGTTCTCGATCCGCTCGGTGCCCAACATGGAGATTGACAAGACCAATGAGCTGGTATGCAAGTTTGTCGAGGAGCGCTTTGCTGCTCTGAAGAGCAAGAACACGCTCAAGGTGTACCCCCAGCACTGCGGCAACTGGTGGGTTGCCTCTCCCAAGCACTGGAACTTTTCGGCTGCCGCCAAGGCCGTTGAGCGCGTGTGGGGTGTTGAGCCCGATTTCACCCGCGAGGGTGGCAGGTGAGTTGTACCAACGACGTCCAGTCTGTTTTTTTTTTGGGAGGGGCTTTGGGCCTTGGGCTTCGGACCTTCAGACCTGCGCGCCCCAGCTACTACAATATCTTGTATTCACAATGCTAACACTCTACTGTCTCTAGTATCCCCGTGACTCTGACGTTTGAGCAGGCCACTGGCAAGAACGTCCTCCTGCTTCCCATGGGCAGCTCGACGGATGGCGCCCACTCCATCAACGAGAAGCTTGACAAGCGCAACTACATTGAGGGCATCAAGCTACTCGGTGCCTACCTGCACTATGTTGCCGAGGAACCCCTGGTTTAAGATTCCAGTGGCCCAGTGGCCCGGTGGCCCGGTGAGCTAGTAAGCCAGTGAGGCAGTAAGCCAGTGAGCCGGTGGTCCAGTGACCCAGTGAGGATAATGTATTGAATAAAAGAAAAAGGCGAACAAAGCTTTTTCAGAAGCGGTCAAATGATGCGAATTAGGTCTGAAATGCTTGTATGTACATAGTAAGCGCTATATGCCGAATGCGCCCCGGCCCATATACCAAACCAACGCCGTGCTGAAGACAAAATGAAAAGACAAGAACGACTGCTTGCAAAGGACACAGCAGCTAGCAGCTAGCAGCTAGCAGCTAGGCCAACTGAGGGACGAGATTCACGTCAAGGCTTTTCCTACTAGGACTGGACTGGCGATAGAGCTAGAGACATGGTACTCTTCATCAGAGCGCGTAAGCTCCCACGGCGAATGCACATAGGTGCGACCCTCTTCGACGCAATACTTGCCAATCTTGTACAAGGCCTGCTCCTGCGCGGCATCCAGATAGCGCCAGCCGACATAGCGATTGCAGCCGAGACAGTTGACGTCGGCGACCTTGTGCCAGCCGGTCGTCAGCTCGCGCTCCTGCACGCGGCCAACGACCAGATTGTCCAGGCTCTCGGCAGCGCCGACGCCGGCCTGGTTCGGCGGCGCCACCAGCATGCAGCGGCCGTAGCGGCCGTGGAAGCCCCAGCTGACGACGAGCTGCAGGAAGGCCAGGTCCGTATGGCACGCGCTGCAGCGGATGACGTCGGGCGCGATGCGGCGCACAAGGTCGGCGGGCGGCGCGGGCGCGGCGCAGGCGTCGGGGTGTAGGTAGGCGTTGAGCGCGGGCGCGGGTGTGGGCGCGGATGCAGACACGGACGCAGAAGCCGATGTGGATGCGGAGCCAGCGGCGGTGTGGGCGGGATCGGCGGGGTTAGAGGCCGGAGGCGGCGCGGAGGTGCGTCGGAGTTTGTGGGATATGAGCCCGCGCAGGAGCAATGAAGCGGGAGGATGGGGGACCAGTCGCTTGGGTTCTTGGGGGTGGGTAGGGGTCTTTTTGGGTTTCCAGAAGTACATTATGAATTGAAGAGGGAGAAGCGAAAAGCGGGGATGGGGGGGGAGGGGGAGGGTAGTAAGGGTTATTGGTGGGGCGGGGCACAGATGGAAGACGAGAGAATATGGAAGAATATGGCCGTGGACAAACGGAGTGAGAGAGGCAGTTTTTGTTTTAGATTTGTGGCTCAGGTTGCATAAGAGAGAGACAGAATGAGGTAGTTGCTGTTGCAGTGTATGGGCGGTTGCCGTACAAGCGGGAAGCGGTGGAACGTTGGGTGACGGTGGAGTTGGACAGCAAAGGGCCTGATGATGAAGAGGACGACATGGTGTGCAGAGAGAGAAAACAAAAGAGGAAGCGAGAATGTAGGGAACATAAGGAGAGCGGCGAGGGAGGGGACAGGGACGACACTAACGGAGACTAACAGAGCCTGTGTATAGGGAGGACGTTACCCATTCCCTGGGTTTGATGCAAAGAAGATATTTGGGAAGAAAGACGCTCTAAGAGCCCTCTAAGAGCCCTGTAAGAAGGCACTGTAAATATAGCGCTAGCTGGTACTTCCTCTGGAACACAGTGCTTTTAGGCCTAGTGGCTGGAGGACAAGCAAGTGGGAAGGCCCGAAGAGAGACACAGGCTATATCAGGTCGGTGGGTCTTAACGATAAGGACAGGCGGGTGTATGTGGGATAAATCGATAAATAAAGCGAAGCCAAGGCACTATAACCCCAAGGGGGAGCCGTAACGTCAGAGTGCATGTGGCTGGTCAAGCACAGAGAGCGTCTCACCATTCTCTATTCTCCATTCCCTATTCTCCGTTCTCACTTGCCCATCCTCCATTGTGCATTCTCACTTGCTCTCTGTGCGTCAGTCTCACCACATGGCATCAGGTGACCAACTTGACGTTTCTCTTGTCTTCCAGGCGGTTCGGTGGTACAACGGGGCTTGACAGTTTTACAGGCTTGGCCGGCTTTGAGAAGAAGAAGAAAAAAAAAAAAAAGAAAGCAATCAATCAATCAATGCAAGGCAAGGTGCAGAGAGAAGAGACGGAGACAGAGAAAAGGGACAGAGAAAAGAAACAAAGAGATAAGCCGTGCGGTGGCGCCATTTGATGCCCAATCCTGTTGGCTTCAATGTGGTGTGACTGTGTAGCGATAGCGGGGATTACAGGGCAGTGCTTAGGGCGGCCTGTTACAGTGTCTCCAGCACACCGGCCGCTGTCCTTTCAACCTGATTGAGCCGGTTTGCCTGGTTTCTCCCATTCCCCCCCCCCCTTTGAGCGGATTACATAAGCCAGCTTACTGCATTGGGCGCTTGGGGTACCACAGACAGATGGAAAAATCTAGATAAGCCCAGACGCTTCTCTCCCTTTTCTCTGTATTTTTTTTTTTCATTTCTGTCTCATCACATCAACATTACATTGCCGTTCTCGTCCCAGCCAGACGAACCCAGACCCAAACTCAGACTCAGACTCAGACTCAATTCAAACGCAGACTCAAATACACGACAGCCTTCCAACTGCTATTTGACAACCACCAACTGGCCTTTTCCATCCACTGTTGGCATCGTCTCTCTATTTCTCTCCATCTCTCTCCATCTCTCTCTCTCCCCGCTCGACCTCCTCTTCTTGTGGAACCCGCTTCACCGCCATCACACATCACTTCGCAATTAAGCCTCGCTGTCTCAGTCTCGACAACAACCTCGACTTCTATCATCCCTCAGCCGCCGCCGCCCTCCTCCATCTCCGCCTCAAGTGCTAAAGAAGCCACTCTCTTCATTATTCACCACCCATCGCCACGCTGGAACATCAGTAACCATGGCGCAAATGAAAAATTCGAGTATGGCCCGTAATAATAATTACGCCAACAGCTACTCCAATGCCAACGGCTACACCAATGCCAACGCCAACGCTACCGAACCTGCCTCTGTCCTGGCCAGCTGCTACATTGTTGACTCTTCTGCCAACGTCAATGGCCTCCACTACTCTACTACCGGGGCTTCCGGTATGTTTCCATCTCCCCCCCCCCCTTCTCCTTTCCCCGTTAATTGCTCCTCCCAACTGACTGCTAACTCCTTCTCTTCCTCCTCCAGGGGCCGAGTGGTATTCCTGAGGTCCCTTCCTCAGGCGTACCTTCACCTCCATCAAGCCCCCCCCTCGCAGCTGTCAAGCCGTCGTCGCGCCAGATTGCTATTCTGCCCAAACTGGGCCGCGGCCGTCACGCCAACGCCCACAACAGCAGCCGCAGTCGCGATCTGCGAGGGGGGGCTGCACTGACCATCAGGGAAGATTGTGAGAGATTCTTCTGCGAGACAATGGCCACTGTGTTCCTGGGTGAGAGGAACACCGCCGAGCCTGTCTCCGGCCTGACCGGTGCATCATCATACTTGCTGACGCCGCCCGACGACGTCCCATTTGGTTCTGGTTCTAGTTCTGGCTCTGGCTCTGTCTCTGGCTCTGCCTCCGCCTCCGCCTCCGCCTCCGCCTCCGCCTCCGCCCGTGACTACCGCCACCGCCACCGCAACAGCCGCACGGGCAAGCCAGCCATCACGCCCGTCACAGCCTGGGCCGAGATTTGGGACTTCCAGGGCGGCGCCAGCTTCCGCGCCTTTGTTGCCGACAACAGAGGTGTTAAAACCTTGTTTGTCTTTTTCCACAACAGCGTCGTGCATCTTGACCTGAAGCCTGCGTACGTACAAACCAAGCACTCCACATCCCACCCTCGCCCCCAGTATACCTCCTGTACACCCCCCCCCCAGTACACCACCCGCTAACCCCTCTCTTCCTCCAGACTCATGGCCATCATAGAACTAGCCGAGGGCCCGCTTGGCTGCCAGGACGTCGTTGCCCTTATCGACAAGTACACAGAGTCTGACTCGGCCAAGGCCCTGATGCGCAGTCTTCAGTGGGTTGGCTTCGAGCTGACCACGCTGGAGCAGTGGGCCAACCAAGTCGACGTGACCAGTGACCACTGGCACACCATGTGCATGGAAGTCTGAAATGGCCAATCCAAAGACACGCACACATATGCATATACGCATACACGCATACGCACACATGCACACATACACACATACACACATACGCGCACACACATACCCTTCAGGCCAGCCATACCAAGCCCCGCCTCTCTTTTGGCTGCTTGGTGCTTTTGTTGTTCAGTCTCTTCAGCTGCTGGGCTCCTTTCTTTCTGCTCTGTTTTTTTTCTTTCTTCTTCGTTTCTTGTTTGAGTGAGAGATATGTATCATGGGCGATAGTGCATCCTGACCTATGATTTGCCGTTGTCCTATGCCTTGTGTTTTGCTAATTTATTCTTTTTTCTTTCTTTCTTTCTTTCTTTCTTTCTTTCTTTCATATTTGCTTTCCATCTTTGGCTATTGGTCGTTTTCGTTTATGTTCTTCTTTTGTTGTCTTTTTGTTTTGGCCCTGCTGCATATTCATTTGCGTTCAATCAGATTGTCAATCCATTGCTTGGCGGCAATGTGCTTGCTTCCCTTGGTGATGAAGAGGACGTCATCGCCGTGGCTGCAGAACATGTTGCATGTTTCTCGAAATCACCAGCGTACGGTGCAAGTCGTTGTGATGCCTTTATTTTTCTGTGCCCTGTTTATATAGCATGTAATCCATAGCATTTTACAAGTCGGCCTCAAACTGCCGCACCTGGAATCCCTTTTCTTGCAAGTGATCCTTGACCTGCTTGACCGTGTACTCGCCGCGGTGGAACATGCCAGCGCCCAGCGCGGCATCCGTGGCCGTCTGCTCAAAGACGTCGGCAAAGTGGCCGGGGACGCCGGCGCCGCTGGACGCAATGACGGGGATGCGCACGGCGGCCTTGACCTGGTTGATGAGCTCCAAGTCGAAGCCGCTGTTGGTGCCGTCTCTGTCGATGCAGTTGAGCAGGATCTCGCCGCAGCCCATGGCCTCGACGGCCTGGGCCAGCTGCACGACGTCGAGGTCGCGCGTCTCGCGGCCGCCCTTGATGGTGCAGGCGTACCAGCAAAAGAGCTCGCCGTTGGGGCCCGGCGTGGCGGTGGGCAGGGCGTGGTGCGGCGCTGCGGCTGCGGCCGACGCCACGTACACGCGCTTCGGGTCCACGCTGACCACGACGGCCTGGTTGCCGTAGGCGGCCGAGATCTGCTCAATGGCCGTGCGGCCCGACAGCGAGCGGCCGGCGGCGTAGTATTCCTCAGCGGCGATGACGGCATCAGACCCGATGGACACTTTGTCGGCGCCCGACTTGAAGTACATGGTGGCAATCTGCAGGGCCGACACCTTGGTGCCGTCGACGTCGACGGTGTCGCGGATGCCGCCGCCAATGGTCAGCGGCACAAAGACGGTCTTGCTGGTCATCTTGAGGATGTCCAGCATGGGCACGTCGGCCACGGGCAGGTCGCGGAAGCTCGTGATGTTGAGGAAGGTGACCTCGTCGGCGCCCTGCTCGTAGTACTTTTTGGCCATCTCGACGGGCTTGCCGAGGTTGCGCACGTTGCCGCCGGCATCCTCCTTCTCACGCACGTCATACTGGTCGCCCTTGGTGACCACCAGATCGCCCTGGTCATTGGTGCGCACGTCCAGGCAGGCAATGACGCGGCGCGTGAGCGAGTCGCGGAATAGCTCGGAGGAGAAGCCCTCGGCCGAGCGCGCGAGCGCAGCGGGGCCGGCGCCGCTGAGGAAATCGCGCAGGGTGCGCAGGCCGGCCACGCCGCTCTTTTCGGGGTGGAACTGGGTGGCGAAGATGTTGCCCTTGGCGACGGCGCCAACAAAGGTCTCACTGCCGTAGGTGCCGACAGCCACGGTCCAGCCGGCGGCCTCAAGCTGGCCGGGCACGTAGGGCGCCATGTACGAGTGCACGTAGTAGTACTTGGAGTCGGGGCGCAGGCTGTACATGGACAGGCCGCCGGTGGTGGCGTCGTTCCAGCCAATGTGCGGCACGGACTTGGCCGACTCGTCAAAGCGCTTCAGGGCCGCAGGCACAATTCCCAGGCCCTGCACGCCGGGGGCCTCTTCGGAGCCCTGGAACAGAGCCTGCTGGCCGACGCAGATTCCCATAAAGGGCTTGCCGTCGGCAATGTGCTTGCGGATGGGCTCCAGGAAGCCGGCGGTGGAAAGCTGGGTCATGCAGTAGCCAAAGTGGCCGACGCCGGGCAAGATGAGTTTCTGCAGAGGGGCGCGCTGTGTTAGTAGTGGGGGCTGCAGACGGCCAGGCCAGGCCGGCCGGGGCTGTCTCGGGCGGCACTTACATCGGCCTTGTGGACATCCTCGGGCGTCTTGACCCACTCGACGGTGTAGCCAACAGCCTCGATGGCATTGACCAGGCTGCGGATATTGCCGGCGACATAGTCGATGAGATGGACCTTGTTGGCGGACATGGCTGTGAGTGTAAAGGAGAAGAGACAGTGAGAGGCTCCGTCTTCGGACCGGCAAGCACGGCAAAGCGGAAGAAACAAAGACGCAGAGGCGGTGACAAGGACACGGCGCGCTCGTGGACTCAGAAGCAAGAAAAAGAACAGCAGACGCTCGTCGTCGTTCTTATATAATCACAAGTGACGTGAGTCAGTGTTTTGCTTGTGACAGCCAGAAATCCATGCGCTTCATTGCATGTGAGGTCAGCCGGGATGACGGCTTTTTTGGCAGCTGGCGCGTGATAGTCCAGACAGCTGGCGACAGCTGGCGCGATAAGATACGATAAGAGGGTGATAAAGCTCCGGCCCCACGATCTCTGATGGGCTTAAGCTTGAACTTGCGCCATCACCACAGCAAGCCCAGCAAGTCAGGCAAACACTCCGAAATCACTTCGAAATCACTCCCTCGTCCCGCCGGCTGTCGTGTCTGCCACCACCGCCATGCAGCCCATCAAAACCCACGAAATGCTGGCCGGCGGCTTTGCCCGTCCGTCGCCGAAGCCCTACAAGTCCGAAATCCCCACGTACGACGACGAGGACGAGTGGGAGTACGAGTACTCGACCACAGAAACAGAGGTACCCTTATCTCCCGCCCTACACAAACCCGCACAGCGCTGATATGTCCTCCGCTTCGTATCCCCCGTGCAGACATACTACCTGACGCTCGATCTATCCATTCCCGAATTCACCACCCGCGACTCCAGACACGTCGTGCAGGCCGGCCGCGGAGGCTACCTGTCCTCGTGGATTGGCGACCCGGAAAAGGGCAGCGCGATCAGCGCCGACACCAAAACCCGCTACCGCTTTGCCGCCGACGACGTGGACGATGAGGACGACCATGAGCCGCCCGAGCGCGAGGACCAGGACCAGGACCCTGATGATCCAGACATGCCACCAGCCACCGCCGCGCCCAAGTCTGCCGGCACCACCACCACCACCACCACCACCACCACAGCTTACGCCAGTGCGAATACTACAGCCACGGTAGCCACGGCCATGGCCACTGCCACTGCCACAGCCACAGCTGCGGCAGACATCCCCAGCCACAAGCCAGCAGACGCAAAAGCTGCCCGAACTACGGCTGCTGCGTTTGAACCTGCCCCGCGCAGCACTGCCAATGCCAATGCCAGCGAAGTGCAGATCCTCGAACTGCACTCCAAAACACCCATCATTGCCTACCGCGGGCGCATCTTTGAAGGCCAGTGGGCGGAAAACTCGGGCACGGAAATGATCTTTGCCGCGCGCGACAACGACGACGACGACGACAATGACGACAATGACGACGATAACAGCGACAGCCAGCGCAACAGCGGCAGGCCGCTCCCCCGCATCGATGCCTTGCCTGGCGGCGTCGATCTGCTGGCCGCCAGCTCCGCGCGCATCATCACGACCGAGCGCAAGATCCAGCCGCGGCTGGACACGAACCTGGACGAGGTCAAGGCGCAGTTGGGCATCCGCGTGGTAGCTGGCCGCGATCTCAATGGCGACCGGCGCAAGCAGGCCGCCTTCCTCGAGAACCTCATGGCCGTCAAGCGCATCAAGGGCGAGTCCGACGCCGTGCCCGTCTTTGCGCGCCCGCCCGCCAACAAGGACTTCCGTGACGATCGGGACCCCGATTGGAAGCCGCGCCGCCGCAAGCTGCGCCCCACTGAGGCCCAGCCGCGCATCGGCCGCACGGCTGTCGTCGGTGGCAGCGGGAGCGGGAGCGCAGAGAATAGCCGCAGGGCAGGCAGGGCCAAGGCCAAGACCAAGGCCAAGGGCAAAGCAGTACAAGGAACACAGACAGCGATGGCAGCAGAACACGAGCACGGGACTGGAACTGGAGTCGACGACGACGATGACGACAATGACGATGATGATGACGACGACGACAACGACGACAACGACGACGGCGACGACACAGCACAGCCGTCCGTGGTCTTCCAGCCGCCGTGGCAGCCGCGCGTGGCCAACGGGCCCGTGCCCTTCTTCTCCACGCCGCAGTTCCGGCCGCGCCGCAAGAAGCAGCAGCTCCCGGGCGCCGACGGGCCAAAAAAGCCACAGAGCAAAACGAGCCTGCCTGTGTCGCGATCGGCGCGCACCACGCTGCTGTCTGAGGACCACGGCGTCAGTGTCTCGGCCGTGGCCGTGGCCGTGGCCGGTCTTGGGCCTGGGCCTGGGCCTGGGCCTGGGACGTTGGCGGTGCAGGACTTGGTAACGCCGGCTTCGGGCGGCAGAGAGCCGACTGGAAGCGGGACTGTAGACGCGGGCAGCGGAGATGAGGAAATGGGCGGGGTGTAGGAGGGAGCTTTGCTGGACTCCAGAGAACAAGGACTGCAAAAGATATGAGAATACCAAGGTGTGCACAACTGTGCAACGCAATTGTGCATGGCTGTGAATAAGCCGTGCATAACTTGGCTCCCAATTGTGCAATGCATAATCTGTGGAGCGTCCCAATTAGGCAAGCAGCTCTCTCGGGGAACCCCGCGCCTGTTCTCCACTTTTCTGCGGGCAGCGAGAGCCCCTCCCCCTCCCTTCTCTCCACTACGGACTAATGCCTTGTCTCCGAGGCGTACATAAAATCAAGACAAGGCGACAAGTGTTGAAGGCCGAGTTTTTGCTTTTTTATTCACTTGGAGATATTTTTATGCTGTTCTTTTTTTTTTGCTGCTGAGAGTTTGTACTGCACGCTGCGTGGAGCTTCTTGGCCTGCCTCTTTCTCTTCAACTTTTCAACTCTACGTTCTCGTTCTGCCTCGGCATATCTCCGTCCGACCATGGCCGACAAAGCCCCCATCACCTGCCACGTGCTCAACACCGCAACCGGCAAGCCTGCCGCCGGCATCCACGTGCAGCTCTCATCCGTAGCGCCGACAGCGCACAGCGACGCGCCCGTCTTCTCAGCAACGACCGACGCCGACGGCCGCATCAAGCACTGGGCGGCGGGGGCGGCGGCGGCGGCGGCGGCGGCGGCGGCGCAGCTGGCTGTGCCCGACGACAAGCCGTCGCGCTGGGAGCTGCTGTTCCAGACCGAGGCGTACTTTGGCGTGGGCAACTCGTTCTTCCCCGAGGTTAGAGTCGTCTTCGAGGTGCAGCCGGGTCAGCATTACCATGTGCCGCTGCTGCTAGCACCGTACAGCTACTCGACGTACCGCGGCAGCTAGGAGGCGCGCAGGCCGGTTGGCTGGCTGGCTGGCTGGATGAATGGACGTGTGCTTGGATTTCTGCAAGAGGGAATGAGGAAAGGGGGCGGCGGGTTGTTGTGCGGGAGCTACGGTTTCTAGGGGTGCGAGACACTTGGACATTGGCACTGAGTTACAAATGCGGTAGAGTTCGTGGTATGAGCGCGAGAGGTACGACGCGGAAATATATGTAAATTATAACGCTAACAAAGAAGAATGCTGGTGGAGTGTATTGTAGTATGCAGGAATCCCGGCCGGGGAACAAAGAAACTGGCAGGGAAAAGAAACAAGAAAAAACGAGTGTATAATGCGGAAGCAGGGAGGACTGGCTGGCTGGATGGCGCAAGAAGAAGCAAGACAAAAGACAAAAGACGACGGGCTCTGGGTGCCGTACACGAGACAAAGAAAAGACAGAGCAACAAACGAAAAGGAGAAAAGAGGAAAGCAACGCTGCGTAACGGTGGGGAAGGGAAGCTGAGACAGGGCCAGGCCAGTGATGGTATATCAGGCAGTGGTGGTGATGTATTGGCCAGCGGGCGGGGCGTCGACTTGGCGCCATGAGACATGAGAAGAGGCGGTGTGGATTAGAGAGGGAGACATCTGTCGAGGTCTAGGAACCCAGAGAAAACGAGAGACGCCCGTGAGAGCAGCACAGCTGAGAAGCCGGACCCTTGTTTTTGTTTGTTTTTTTATTTGTTTTTTTAGTTGCTGTTCTTGCGGCCACGGCTGAACATGCGGCCAAAGCTGCGCCGGCTCTTGCTGCCAAAGCTCGACCGCCGGGACTCTGACGTGAGCGGGCGCTGGTCCTCGCCCAGGCCAGTGTCTGCAGAGTTGGCAGTGTCGGCGGCGTCAGCAGCAGTGGCTATGCCACAGGCAGTCGGCCGACCGGCCAGCTCGTTAGGCAGCGGCGGCGACGGGAGGCCGACGGACGTGTCGGCCGTGGGCATGTGGGCGAGGCGCAGACCGAGGTGTGCATCGTCGCACTCGCGCACGCACTCGAGGCTGGGCGAGGTGAAGCTGGTGGACGACGCGACGGACGAGGACGGCGATGGCGTGGTGGCGTGGGCGATGCCGGGGCCAATGGCGGTGACGAGGGCCGAGTCGATGGTGAAGCCGGCGCTGGGGCGCGTGCTGCGGCTGCGGCTGCGGCTGAGGCTGCGCTTCATCTGGCTGAGCTGGAACGAGCGGCGGGCTTTGACGACGAAAAGGTTCGGGTCGATGTCGGACGAGTCCAGGGTGGCGTTGGGGCCGGTGTGGGCGCCGGGATAGGGGAGCGTGGTGTTGCCGTCTGCCAATCGGGTTAGTACAGTGCAGCAGGGGAGGACGCGGGCGAGCGCGGCGGGATTGGGATAGACGTACTGCCGTTGAAGTGCTCGGGGAAGCCGGTATCACGGACGGGCGTGGTAGGAGAGGACATGATGGCGGTGTTGAAGGGCAAGTGGTGCGGCCGGACGAAGATTAGATGAGCAGTGAGTGGGCGCTGTCGAGGAGGATTCGGATGAGCCGGCCAGTTGAGAGCCGCAGTCAAGGTATTGCTATTGGTGATGCACGCGGATGATAGAAAGGAAATAAATACATAGAAAATGGCAGCAAAATGTGGAAGAAAAGTTTGAGGGGCCACGGGGGTTGTGGGAAGCTGGCGGAATATATAGCAGAGGGTGCAAGAGTACAAGAGTACAAGAGTACAAGAGTACATGCTGTGTGTACAAAACAGGAAGCAGCGAAGATCAATAGTGATGGAAGCCAAGAGACATTGGAGAAAAGAGGAAGGAGCATAACAAAGAGAAAAGAGACAACAATGGCTTAGGGTTTGCCTGGGGAAGCACAGGCCAGCAATAAATAGCGCCCTTTTTATTGATGAATTAAGCGGCAAAAAAAAAAAAAAAAAAAAAAAAAAAAGCATGGAACAAGAAAAGCCCAACGAGAGCAATAAGGAGAAGAGAAATTGAAATCCACGACAAACAGCCTGACAACTGCAGGCCCGTCCTGCCCCAGGCCTCACTCAGCCCTGCTGGCTGCAGAAATTATGGACTGCACAGAGGGCGCAGAAGGGGGTGAACTGCACCCTGAGACCTGTCTGATGTCAGCTAACCCTACAGTCTGTTCTCTCTTACATCTTACATGTATAACCCTAGGGCCGGTTTTCTCTTACACATGTATAACCCTAGACACATGTTCGCCTCTTCTCTCATCTCCTCTCTCTCCTCTGATCTACCTTGTGTCAGGACAACATAAGCAGCGGCAACGGATAGTTCCAGGGCCGACCGTAGCAAATGTGCATAAGCAAGCTTCAAGCGCCAAAAAAGAAAAACAAGAACAAAAGACCGCTGTACGGCTTATATGTAGGAGTGGGCGCGCTATAAAACAAGCACATGTACACCTCTGTACTTTACAGCAAGCCAACCCCAGATCCAAACGGCTCGTTGGCGATGTTTGTGCTGTAACAGTAACGATGCAGGAAACGCCAAGACTATGAGGAAAAAAAAAAGAAAGAAAAAAATGCCACAGGCAAAGGAGCCATAGGATGAAAACGCTCGGCTGGTTGTCTTGGCTTGGCGGGCTTTGGCCTTTTGTGAGGCAGACAGACTTACATACAGACCTGGGGTCAGTGTGGCGGCCTTACTAATATAATACTGTACACTTGTACATTGTCTGTATATCCACGCATGTATGCGACAACATCACCAGTAATAGCAAGCCCAACGATATTTCCATCAGCACTCAGCAAGAGTGCTAGAACACTCCTGTCTTTCTCTCTCCCTCTCTCTCTCTCTCTCTCTCTCTCCCTCCGTCTCCCTCGTCCTCCTTTCCTGCTGGCCCTGTCCTGTCCGCCCTGTCCTCCACCTGGCCCGTGGATGACATGCCAACCAACCAGCACTACTATTTTCTGAATTTCTTTTTTTTCGGTTTTTTTTCTCTCCGTGGCCCTTTATGCGTCTGGCATGGCCCGGCCCTCCCCTCCAATTCTAGCAAATCCGGGTTCTTTTTTTTTTTTTTTTTTTTTTTTTTTTTTTTTTTTTTTTTCTGTGTTTTTTTTTTTTTTTTTTTTTTTTTTGTTTCTCTTCTTTGTTCTCACTGCCAATCCTGCTGCCTTGGTGAGCCTTGGTGAGCCTTGGTGAGGGTGAGGCCGTTCCCTTCCTTGTCCCCCCCCCTCTCCTCCTGTAGCTTTCTGCCATCATGCATTTTTCTGAAATGTATGCAAATGTAAATCCCATCCGCTGTAACACGCACTTTCTTTCGTCTAGGCTTCCTGGTCGACTGGTAATTCTTGGGTGGCCTCCCGTCAACAGCAGAAACCCAGCACAAAGTTGTATAAATAGGCTAGTGAAATATAATCAACCCTAACCCTACGCATATGCTTCAACTTTGTACTCCTGCCAGAATGCCACCGCCAGTTCTTTATTTTCTTCTTCTCTCGCTCTCGCTTGTTGTCTTCCCCCTCTCTCTCTCTCCCCCCCTACAGCTGCTGCAGCTCTTCTTGCGCGCTGTATTTGTTTGCTTCCTTTGTGCTCGCCTGCATGCAGCTTCAGCTCGGCAAGCCATAGCGAAGATCGAAGAGGCTGCTTAAACACGGCCAGCTTTAGCAGCAGCTAACACACATACATGCATACACACTCACACACACGCATGTCCATAGATCCGTCTGACTGATAACGCCCGCCTCTTCCTTTTCCTTGGCCTCTACGGGTACTTGAGAGCGAGAGAGAGAGAGAGATTTGTTTTGATATATTTTAAGTCTACTTAACTCACTAAGAGCATACGGCTCGAGAGAGAGAGGGAGAGAGCTGCTGTCTGTCTGTCTGTCTGTCTGTATATTTAGACTCTACTGAGCCCATCTGTGCGCGCACCCCTCATAGATCACTATAGCAGCCCCTGTTCTCAAAGTCCCCCCAATCAGACACTCGCCCGGTTAGCTCAATCGGTAGAGCGTGAGACTCTTAATCTCAAGGTTGCGGGTTCGACCCCCGCATTGGGCTCAATTCCCAGTGCTCCAGTTCCAACTGGAAACAGCTTCGAACCTAGATTGGCGATTCTTTTTATTCTTCAACTCTTTTTTTTATTTCTTTTTATTCTTTTCTTTTCTTTTCTTGTTGTATTCTTTTCTTTTTTTTTTTTTAAATACATATATAAAATAACAGCAATACAACATGCAAAAGAAAAGCCCACATATACAGCAACCCCCATAGCAGACGACGCTCTTTCACACCCAATGTCCGTTGTTTCCTTCCGGGACACACTGAAAACAGAGACACAAGACAGCCACGAATACATGCCGCTGCATGAGACGGCACGGGCGCACAGGAGCCAAACGACGCCCGGAGACTGGGGAGGCGCTGTGTCCCACGGCCTGCCTACTATCTGTGTCCCACGGCCTGTGTTCCACTGTCCCATCACCCTAGCCCCAGGGGCTATCTGCGGCCGGCAGGCCTTGCCTGGTAAGTAGACGTGCATGCCCGCGGGCCGCGTAGGTGACGGCTGTCTTGGTCTTGTTCCACGGCTGGTGCGCACGCATACTTGCATACGCATACATAGTCAGCCCAGGTGATGTACTAGCCGGCCCAGCCCATGCAGCCACCAAGCAGAAGACGGGGGAAGAGAAGCAGACAGAGGCCTGCCGGGGACCCGCACGAGGTGTACCGCGAAGCAGAGGACGAGTAGAGAAGGAGAAACGTCCCAGTGGCATTTCTCATGGAGCGCACACCCTAGCTCGTCGAGGGAGTCGTCTTTCCAGGGCCCGCACTGTCTTCGGCGGCACTGTCTTCGGCAGCTGTAGCCAGCCGGCTAGCATGCTCGGCTTCTGCCACGGCGTCCCTCGCAATCTTCTCCTGCGCTTCATGCTTCAGTATGGTTTCGTCGAAAATCCTGGTAGTCAGCGAGGCGGTATCAAGGGCAGCCTGCGACTGCTTGGCATTGGCACTGGCACTGGCAGCGGCGGTGTTGGTGTCGGTGTCGACGTCAATGTGAGTGTCGGCGTCGGCGTTCCAGGGCTCAGAGCCGTCATCGTCTGGGGTCAGAGCTTCGAGAGAGTCTTCCATCGAGGTATCGGTCTCATCTTCCCGGCCCAGCTGGGATCCAGAGGCGGACGCATCTGTGGACGCTGCGAGCGCATCGCTAGTCGCTGTCGCGTCAAGGTGGTGGAGACCCCGATGTTGGTGCGACAAAGAAGTGCCAGTACCACTGCCGCTGCCATCTCTAGTCTTGGTGGTCTTTTTGTTGCCCTGGAAAATGGGCTTTTCATGCGTCAGCAGCCACTCGTCTGGAGGCTGCAGCTCTTCTTGGTCCAGCGGCGCATCGTCAGCAGACAGACTGCCCAGAATGCGGCGCTGTCGCGTGTCTCCGACCTCTTTCTGGAGATTAGCCAAGCCGCGGAAGACGGCGGGCTGCTCCTCAATCTCCCTGCGGCGGCGCAGGCGCTCAGCAAAGCCGTTGGGCACATGCTCGGGCTCCTCGAGCTCCAGGCCCACGGTGTCCCACTCGGCCAAGCCGGCCTGGCGGATGTTTTGCGGGATGTTCTTGGATAGTGCGTCGATGACGGTCTGCTTGCGGTGCATGTCGGGCTTCCATGGGCCGTAGAAGGGCGAGAGTGAGATGTGGTGCATGTGGCGGTAGTTGGGCGATGGGAACATGTGCACGACAAACTGGCGACGGTTTTCGTTGGGCGCGACGGCGGTGTTGGGTGTGGTGGTGGTGTGGGGTGTAGCAGACGAGCCGGCAGCGGCGGCGGCAGCGGCATCCTTGGACTGCTTTTCGGCAATGTGCTGGGGCAGGGTGGGCATGACAGTGGGCTCGGGGATGAGCGGGGCGTCGGGAACGGTTGTCAGGATGTCGTAGGTCAGCGGGCTGGCGTCGACGAGCTTGCGCGCGCCCTCTTCGGTGTCGGTCACGGAGATGAAGGAGGCCGGGGCATGGCGCATCTTCTTGAAGACCTCGATGCGGGTCTGCTTCTTGAGGGCATGCAGCACGGCGCGGCGCTCGGCAAAGGTGATGGGCAGCGGCGACACCTTGACGAAGATGGTGCGCGGGCCGATGGTGGGGGTGACGGCTGTAGCAGCCTTGGCGGCTGCGGCGGAGGCTGATGGGATGTTCATTGAAGGCGGCGGGCGATAATGCGCTGGTCGGCTTGAGCTAGAGCTAGAGCTAGAGCTATCGTGGCGTGGCGTGGCGTGCAGTGGCGTGGGGGGGAGCGGGAGGGGGAGAGGGGAGAGGGGAGGTCACGGGGCCATGGGCATGGAAGCTTGACGGATTTGGGAAGCGAAGCTTGACTGGGGGCTGGGGTTCGGGATGAATGTGGGGGAGTTTAGCCGGAGGTTAGCCGACGCACCGAAGCCGATTTAGAGCTTGCATGTGATGGATTGGGGGATGGAGAGACGAGAGAGATTGACCGACAGTGGCAGTGACAGTGACAGTGACAGTGGAGAGTGGCCGGTGTCAGTGACAGTAGAGAGTGTCCGGTGTCAGAGGGAGGTGTAGAGGGAGGTGCCAGAGGGCGGTACTGCTCTCCGTTGCCCGTTGCCCGTTGCCCGTTGCCCGTTGCCCTGCCAGGCCCAGCTGTGGCTGAGCCACGGTGGCTGACCGCGCTGTGGCTGACCCAGTCCCAGTGACGCTCACTGTGATGACTAAGCGGAACTCGGGATGCCTTAAAGCGGCTTCCTGCCTGCACCGCGCGCCGAGGCTCCGCTCATCACATGCTTGGACGAGCCGAGCTGCACGTTATTGCATGCGTCTGAGGGCAGAAGCAGGGCTGTGTGAGACGGGTTGATTTACGAGAGCTTTTTCAGAGTTTTCCGCGTATTTTCCATGTATTTTTGTATTTTGTATTTTGTAGTTTCCTTTTCAGCCAGTCACAAGTCCAGGCCTTGTTTGCCGGTAAAATACAAAAAAAAAAAAGTACATAAATACATGGCGACATGCGGAACGCTGGCGTTAGATAAAAAGAAGCTTTGCGTGCTCATTTTCATTTTCATTTTCATTCTTCTTTTTGTACCATTTTTTTCTGGTCACTCTCAACATCTTATTCATCAAAGAAACACATCGCGGTGCCTTTATTGATCTATTGATCTATTGCTTTATTGCTTCATTATTTTCTCTTCTTTTTCTGTGCATACATCATCAACATCTCAGCCACAATGAGCCTCAAGAACGGTGAGTTTCTTCTTGTCCCTCTCTGCCCAGCTCAGCTCAGTCCAGGTCGGCCCAGGTCAGGTCGGCTCGGCTCAGCTCATCTCTAGCCAACACTCAGTCACTCAGTCACTCACACACACACACACATGCAGACAAGTTCCCCTCCTCGGCGGCATTTGACGCCATCAACGCGTCGCTGCAGGCTGACGAAGCCGAGAAGAAGGCGGCCATCAAGCAGGGCAAAGCCGTGTTTGCCTTTGTGCTGAAGAACGCGGCGGGCGAGACGGAGAGCTGGCACATTGACCTGAAGAAGACGGGCACCGTAGGAACGGGAACGGGCGAGAACCCGACGGGTATGTACCACTGGCCACTGCGGATGTTTTTTTTCTTTCTGTTTTTTTTCTTTTTGGGGGGAGTGTTGCTTTGTGCTGACTTTTCTTTTCTTTTTTCCCCCCCTTTCACTAGTGACGCTCTCTCTGTCTGATGAAAACTTTGGCAAACTTGTCACTGGCAAGGCTAATGCGCAGAAGCTCTTCATGGGCGGCAAGCTCAAGATCAAGGGCGATGTCATGAAGGCCACGAAGATGGAGCCGATTCTGAAGAAGGCGCAGGCCAAGTCGAAGCTGTGAGGGGACGGCAGAGGACAGAGGACAGAGGGCAGAGGACAGAGGACAGGACAGAGGAACAAAAGACAACAGCAGCTGCTCGACTGCCTTGTCGGGACAGCTGCCCACACGTGTCTGCCCGTCCGTCCGTCCGTCTAGTCTAGTCTAGTCTAGCCTCTGCTCCCAGACGTCTTGTTTTTTGCTTGTTGTTTATGCTTGTGTTGTTTCCAAGATCTGCCGGTCCGGTCTTGATCTTGGAGCTTTTTGGAGCTTTGTTTGGCGCATATTTTGTGTGTTTTTTTTGTTTTATATAATACATGTGAGTTTGCCACTTGGGGAAATAAATCAGGAAAAAAGAAATTAAAAAGAAGAAAAGAAATCAAAAAGAAAATACCCTGTGTGCATGTTCTCGTTAGCCACAGCATGGCAAGCGAGAGAGGGCCGCCGTGTCTCGGGGCTTGACTGAGATTTGACGGAGACGGACGCACACTGACACTCTGAGTTTTTTTTTCTTTTTTTTTCTCTTTCAAAGAAGCAAGGCTGTACAAGACTGTACTGCACTCACTGCACTCACTGCACTCACTATCCTCTCTCTACTCCATGCCGCACTTCTTTCTCTGTCTCTGTCTCATTTCCCCCCCTTGCCTCTTGCATAAGCCATTATCCGGGCATTATATCGTATTATCGTATTATCGTATTATTATACACGTGCATATAAAATATCTGGTGGATTCTGGTGCTGTAGTGCTCCATTATCTTGTCTCTTTTATTTATTTCCTCCGCAGCTTTGTGTCTGTGCATGCTCGCGTTTTGCTTGGACTGATATATAGAGTGAGTGGGTGGCCCTGGCCCTGTCTTTCTCTCTCCCCTGGAGAAATCAGCGCAAGCAGAGAAGCCA
This sequence comes from Thielaviopsis populi, assembly GCA_017591655.1. NCBI lineage: Eukaryota > Fungi > Ascomycota > Sordariomycetes > Microascales > Ceratocystidaceae > Thielaviopsis > Thielaviopsis populi. Next base: position 20,658 of record JADILG010000383.1, read on the forward strand.
AGAGCATAAACGATGGGTGTAGGTTTTGATGACGTACATGTAGGGAGAGAGAGAGAGAGAGAGAGAGTGTGTGTGTGTGTATATTCATTTCTGAGGCTTTGCCTCACTGCTACATATGCAATGTTGCTGCAATTCCTAGTATCTGTCCGGCTCTGACTTGACTCAAGTGCAGAAGAAGAAGAGCCCCCGCTAGTCAGTCAGTCCGTCCGTTCATCAGTCAGTTAGTCAGACAAAGCGGTCAATGCTTTCTCAAGCAGCTCGGAAGGAGCGGGTAGTCGGGGGCTCAAGAGCAGGCCTGGTCCTAGGAGGGGGGGGGGCTTCCCGATGGTGTGCAGCCCATAGCTTTAGCTAGCGGAGTCGTCATAGGGAGAAAGAGAGACAGAGAGAGACAGAGAGAGACAGAGAGAGACAGAGAGAGACAGAGAGAGACAGAGAGACAAACAAAGAATGTTGTGCAGTCGAGGAAGCCTGGACTGGGCTTTTATCCCCCGGCGTCAAAAGTGGATCCCTGGCCAGCTTGCAGACCATGTACAAGAAAAGTACATGTAGGCACAGGTACAGTACAAGTTCAGATGGTTGCTTGGCTTGAAGGGTGCCTGAAGACGGAATAATAATGCTGCCGCTGATATAGCGGTTAAGCTTAGAGGGGGGAGGAGGAAGAGGAGGAGGAGGTGGTGGTGGTGGTGATAGAGGAGGCGGATAGAGCTTTGGGGGGGGGGGAGGGAGAGGGAAAAAGAAAAAAAAAAATAGAAGGCAACGAGGATGAAATAGAGAGAGAGAGAGAGAGCATAAATAGAAGAAATAGAAGTGTTGGGATATGCAGTTATCAGAGAGAGGGAGAGAAAGAGAGAAAAAAGAAACTCGGGATACAGCAATAACAGCAGCAAGAAAGTCCGGATAGATGTAAGCAGGGCACCTTCTTTCTTTGGCAGCAGCAGTTGCAGTTCCAGTTGCCGTGCCTGCCGTGCCTGCCGTCTCCAGTCCCCAGTCCCTGCCGCTGTTGCTGTCACTGTGCATTTTTGACTGGCTGTTTGAGGGGCGTTTTCTTTCTTTCTTTCTTTTTTTTCTTTTTTTTTTTTTTTGGGTGCGAGAGGTTTCTTTTGT
>JADILG010000384.1:0-21696 GCA_017591655.1 Thielaviopsis populi
CCCTCCAGCGAAATACGAAGATTTTTTTTCTTGGAAGATAAGTGCTGTTTATTTTTGTATAAAAATGTTGTTTCTTGGTTGGTGTTTGAGGGGGGGGGGGGGGGGGGGAAAGGAGCTTCAATGCAATCATGATCCATCTAATCTTGTTGCTCCCCTCCCCTCCCCCAATCAAGCGCATGGATTGCACGCTATTCTTCGTCTCGACGCCGTGTTCTACCTGCGCTTCTTCACATGCTGCTTCTATATTTTCTCCAGCCTTGAACAATATACACAAAGGCCGGGTGGCAATTCGAGGTATTTTTTTTTTGGGTATTTTTTTCCCCCTCACTAAACCCTTGTCACCCAGGATTGTCACGATCATCATCACCACCGTGCCGCTGTAGATCGCCAGTTTGGTTCTTTAGTCATTTGGTCATTTCATTTATAAGCCACGTTGCTGTTTGTCTCTGGAGCACGTTGGCAATGAAAGCACTGCCACTGCCCCTCCGGCCTCTTCTCCGGATACAAAGTCACGTGCCGGCCCCACATTTCCCGGCTCACGTCCACAATCACAGACAGATAGATACGGCCGTTCCGTTCAGTTCCGTTCCCTTTGTTCTGTTTTGTTGTCTTCAATTCCGCCCCGTGCAGTGCCGTCCTGTTCTGTTCTGTTCTATTCTGTTTTGAAAAGCACCCCTCCCCCCCAAAAAAGCTGAATCTCATGCCAGCCGCCTCCCTTTTCTTCTTCTCCCCTTCTTCCTTGCCATGCTCTCTTCTCTTCCTCCCTTGAATGGCAATGTCACCCCAAACACACGTGGCACCACCCACCCATCATCCAGAACACACACGAGACACAAAATACGCATTCTTTTCTTCAGTCATGAGAGCTTGCTGATGACCCTGAAAAAAACAAATATGCAGCATACCTAAAGAGGAAACAAGAAAAGGTAAGACATGCTACCAGCAACACCTCCCACTGAAAACCAGACGTCAAGTGAAACAAGGGGAAAGAAAAGAAAAGAAGAAAAAAAAAAGAAAAGTCGCTCGCTGCTCTTTATTTTCTAGTGCTGAGAAGGAGGTTGAGGACAGACATGTGCTGCCGTTTGTCAGCCCCAGCCTGATGCATGGAATGGCATGTTAACGCCACCGGCCCTCAGTTCTCAGCGGCTGCCGTCGCCGCCTTCTCGGCCTTTTCCTTGGCCTTGGCCGCCTTCTTCTCCTCCTGCTGCTTGAGTTTCTGCAGCTTCTTGAGCTGGTTCTTGGTCATCTTGCCGTCGCCTCCTTCGGCGTTTTCCCCGTCACCAGCAGCACCGGCAGCACCGGCAATGACTGGCACCACCAGATCGGCCCGCGGCACCTTGGGGTTGCCCGCCCACTTGAGCGCACGCGGCGTCATGTATGCCGACACCACCTCCTCGGTGACCTGGGCCCGGCGGTCCTGGAAGTCCTGCACGTATTCCTGCAGGAACTTGATGCAGATGGCCTTGAGTTCGCCCGTCAACATGCGGCCCGACTCGTACTCCTCCTTTATCCGCTTCAGCTCCTCGTCGTCTTCGAGGAAGAACAGCAGGTACTGGTATGACACGTCAATGTCGGCGTTGCCACCCTTTTGCCGATGTTCTTCGACCGATACCTGGCCGCCCGAAAAGGCATACTTGTTGATCTTGTTTTTGATCTGTTTGGCTGTGTCCGTCAGGAAAATGGCCGACGTATCGTCGCTGGCCGACATCTTGGAGCCAGGGCCCTGGAGGGCATCCAGGAAGCGCATGTGAACTAGTGCAGCCGACATGTTAGATTGGAAACGAGCAACAGAAGCCAGACGGAATGCGCATACTTAGAGCGGGCTTGGAGTAGTGGAGCCGGGCGGCGACGTCACGAGTCACGCGGAAGTACGGGTCCTGATCGATGGCGCAGGGGATCAGACACGGGATAGAGTTGCTCTTGGACTCATCATCACCAAAGATGTGAGGGAAAGAGGAAGCAAACGATGTAGCTGTTGGCAAAGCCCGAATAACGTCAGCATCGGAATGTCTACATTCATCATCATAATCATCATCATCGTTGTCGTCTTGCAGTGCCGGGGACGAGTCAAGACTTACCGCCCTGAATGCTGCCAAAGTGGATTTTGCCAATGTTGGAACTAGAATCAAGTTAGCACTACTCTCGACTCACATTGAGCAGCGGGAGAGTGGCTACTCACCTGTCATCGAAGCCAAAGACCTTGCAAGCGGTGTTCAGACTAATGAGTAGAGGGTCAGTTTCCAGTTCATGTCCATATAAAGCCAGGCCCGACTACGGGAACAGAGGGTAGACAAACGAAACAAGCTTGGCAAAGCGGGTGATGTTGCGGTAAAAGGCGCCGCCCATGTAGTCGTAGCTGTAGGAGGCACAAGTAGTGGTGTTAGTGACGAGCAGGATTTGGGACAAGAACCCGTGAATGCATGCGTACTCGGAAAAGATAAAGGTCTTGTTGACGTCAAAGCCCACGCTGATAATATCGCGAACCTGGCGGATGAGAGCTTATGTTAGTAATAGTCCAGCACAACGACGGGCGGACTGCGGACTACATACATTCTTGCGGGTGTAGCCCATAACTTCCTCAACAGTGCGCTTCTCGCTGAACACTTTTTTTCGGTGTGAGCAAAGTGGCTATATTCACATGTCTAGGACAGTGTAACTTACAAAACTTCTCATCTGCAAGTGTGTGTTAGCACGGGTCTTTATCTCACGAGACATGGCGGAGTAGCTGCCACTTACCATCAGTCATCATGATGATCAGCGGAACGTCCAGCACGTCCTGGAGCCATTTGACGAACTGGAAGACCTGGACGTGGCCAACGTGCATGCTGCGACGCAGTAGGTTAGCAATGCACGAAACGAATCGTGTGCAGACAAAAATGCCACTTACGAGTCACTGCTGGGCCCACGGCCAGTGTACAGAAAGAACGGCTCGTTCTACACGCCAACGTTAGCATCCACACACAGTCACTCTCTTCGCAGCGCCCAGCCGGCCAGCTGGCTGGCCAGTCCAACACGCAACCAAGAACACGCGTCGCCAAAGTCCCGAGAACCGAGCCGTACCTTTTCAAAGCGGTCCAGGATCAGGGACATGTCGCGGTGGCTGAAGACAATCTGGCGGCGCATGAAGCGATGCGGCTTGTGGCCCGTGACTCGCTCAAACCGCTCCAGCAGCGCATCGTCAATCAGCGTCGTGCCAAACTCCTCCGTCAGCTTGCGGTAGTCGATGGCCTTGACTTTGCCGTCATCGCCAATCTCGCCCGACACGCTCCACGGGTTGACATTTTGCTTGGCAGCCGAGGGAGGGGCGGGGGCCACAGCGGCAGCGGCAGCGACAGCAGGGACTGGCACCTCGGCCTCAGTGGCGGGCGCGGGGTTGGTGGGAGAAACCATGATTGGTGGTTTTATGTTGATGATTGAAGGCAGCAGCGATGCCAGAAGCGGATGACAGGTTGGGCGATAGCACGCAAGGCTGAAGATTGCAGGCGTTGGTCCGAGTGGATTCTGGTTGGGAAAGAGCTGCAAGGCTGCTATCCTTTGGTTTTTAGTTGTCGTTGGTTCTTGCTCTATATTTTGCGGTGATGAGTCAAGGTGAGCAAGAAGTGCTCGTGTATGACCAGGCTATCTGAGCGCTGTAGTGAGGCATCAGACCGCCTGTATTCCGCGCGCGGTTATAGGGCTCTACAGCGCCGACAGTGGGGGGGCGAAGAGATGGGGGTGGGGGGGGGGGGGGGCTTGATTACCCCTCCATGTCGGCCTGTCGTCATAGCAAATGTACATGAATTTTTTTTTACGACGTAATTTTCAAAGATTCGCTTGTACTATAAAACGACACCAAACAGCGAAAAGTCTGCCATCCAACATCTCGAGCCGCGTATACATTCGCATCTGCCATTTCATCTTTGCCCATCTTCCCTTTGAGCTGAACAACGCTTCTCCCCGTGTGTCTCCTTGAGTCGTCCTCCTCCCTCAACCTCGCCACAATGTCGCGAATCATGCAGCCCGTGGGCCAGATCCGGCTCACCAACGTGTCCATGGTACGTCTGAAGAAGGGCAAGAAGCGGTTCGAAATTGCCTGCTACAAGAACAAGGTGCTTGAATGGCGCAGCGGCATCGAGACCGATCTCGACAACGTGCTGCAGATCCCCAACGTCTTCCTCAACGTGTCCAAGGGCCAGACGGCGCCCAAAGACGATCTCGAAAAGGCTTTTGGCAAGAAAGTCTCTGTCGACGACATCATTCTCGAGATCCTCAAAAAGGGAGAAATCCAGGTCGGCGAGAAGGAACGCGCGGCACAGTTGGACCGCGTGCACGCAGAAGTCATATCCATAGTCGCCAGCAAACTGGTCGATCCACGCACGAAACGAGTCTACACAGCCGGCATGATCGAGAAGGCCCTCGACAAGCTATCGTCACAAGCCCACAGCGCACCTGCGGCTGCATCGTCGTCTCAGACCACAGCACCCGCCCCGGCCTCTGCCTCTGCCTCCGTCTCCGCCTCCACACCCACACCCACACCCACCATCACCGCTCCGCCAACCACCACCGACGCCGCCCCCAAAAAGGAAGCCATCTGGACCGGAGTCGTCACCACCAAAAGCGCCAAGAGTCAGGCCCTCGATGCCATGAAAGCCCTGATCGCCTACCAGCCCATCCCCGTTGCCCGCGCCCGCATGCGCCTGCGCATCACCTGCAGCACCAGCGTGCTCAAGCAGGCCGCCAAAGGACCCAAGGCCGCAGCCAGCGGCACCGACGATAGCAGCGGCGGCGGCGACAAGGAAAAGGAAAAAGAAAAGGAAAAAATCACCATCAAGGATCGCATCTTGAGCTACGTCGAGCAAGTCGAGAGCCAGGACGTCATGGGCTCTGAGTGGGAGGTCATCGGCTTCGTAGAGCCCGGGGCCTTCAAGACGCTCTCTGACTTTGTCGGCAACGAAACCCGCGGCCAGGGCCGCGTAGAGCTCTTGGACATGGCCGTCACGAACGAGGCCTGAAGCTTCTTGTTGCTTTTCTTTTTCTTTTCTTTTTCTTTTTTTCTTCTTTTCCCTCCTGTTTTTGTTGATTCTCTTCTTCTTGGATATGGTCCGCTTCTGGCCATGTTTGTTCTTCATGGTTCCTCTGTTTTCTTCCTCTTCTTCGATAACGATACCACATAACGCACACCCAACCCCCTCCTAGATAGCAGCAAGCCTGGCCCTGAATAAAAGTACATTGTCTTGATCTCACCTATATAGCCTGCTCCCCGCCCGCACTCTTGTGCAGCGTGAAAATGTTTGCATGTCATGTTCAGCCTACGGTCGATGAGACTTGGGAGGAACTGAGAATGACCAAGAGCGTTTCCAATCATGGCTCGGTTCAATTCATAAAATAACACACATTTAACGCCGCGAACTACCGTGTAAAGTTCATTTTACTTTCTTTTTTTCCATTGAGACATTCTCTGTTCATCTATAGAGAAGCCCCATGGTGTCTGCGATACACACATGGACTGTGCGAACCAAGCCAAACCCGTAAAGCAAGGGAGTTTTGTAGAAACCAGACAATGCGCCTTTCCACCCCAAGCTGAAATGAAATCCCATAAATCGTTTAACCACCCTTCTTCTTCGACACACCGACGGTCCGGCCGCGACGACCGGTGGTCTTGGTGTGCTGACCGCGGACACGGAGGCCCCAGTAGTGACGGAGACCACGGTGGGCGCTGGAGAGAAGGAAAAGGAAAACAAGTTAGTCATTGTTACCACGAACCATGTCCAACCAATGAAAATAATATAGACATACCGGATCTTCTTGAGGCGCTCAAGATCGTCACGCAGCTTGGAGTCAACACCGTTGGCCAGGATGTGAGAGTCCTTGCCATCGACAATGTCCTTCTGTCTGTTCAGGAACCACGCGGGAATCTTGTACTGAGTAGGGTTCTGCAGGATGGTGACAATGCGCTCCAGCTCCTCAGAGGTGAGCTCACCAGCGCGCTTGTTCAGGTCGACATCGGCCTTCTTGCAAACCAGGTTGGAGTAGCGGCGACCGACACCCTTGACCTTGGTCAGAGCGTACATAACTGTATATCGAGTTAGAATCCAGGTCGAATAATCACATGTCGTCTCGTGCCGTTCGAGTGGCGAGTCGGAGGGGGAGGTTCAAGGCTTACTCTTCTGCTCTGTGGAATTTGTTAGCAAATGAGCGACTGTAGGAGAAGGGGATTTATATGGTTTTACTCACTTCCATCAACGTTGGTGTTGAGGAGACGCAGGATGAACTGAAAGTTCGTCTTTTCCGCTAAAGAGGCAGATGTGTTAATGTATGACTGGATTGGAAGAGGTTTGATAGCCAAATGTGAATGTGTGCGTTTGGTGTTTGCGGGGTGGGAGTCTGTCGTAATTCCCGAGTCGTGGTCTTGCATCTCTCCCGACACTTGCCGCATGGAATAGTGCTCATCTTCCCAAGACCCGATATATATATATATGTGTTGAAGCGACGAGCAGTACGTCCACCAGCTACGCCCATTTGTTTTCTTGACTTGTTGATCTCGGGTGCATCATGTGAATGGACGCTTCATCACAGCGATTTCCGTCTCTTTCGCAACGACTCGAGGAATCCGAACAGTTTTTTTTGGTGGCGTTGAAGATGATTCGAAGGGGGGAAGATAGGTAATAATGCATTGCGATGCAAAGAAGGGACCAAACGTACAAGAAACCAGCGACATGATTGCGGCGGGGTCAGCTTGTCCAAAGCTGATAAATGTCCTGCCACTGGGAAAGTTGCTTGATGGTTTTCAAGAAGAAGTCGTGAAAAGAATTCCCTACCGTCAAATTGAGAGAGAGTGGTGTGCTGTGCAATGATGAGATAAGCGGGTCTCCGGGGCATGCCCACAGCATTTGAGATTAGGGCTGCTGGCACGTGATGGAATTTGTGCGATTACTGAAACAGGATGGAACACTGGAAAACAAAAGTAAGGGCTGCCCCGCTTTTGGAGCGTCTTATCTTATCGGAAACCACGCCACCAGTTAAGTAGCTTGGCTGCCCTGACTTGAACGCCACAAACTTGGCTGCGAGTGGGATTAGTGTGGCAACGACATCTGGAGTCGGCTTTTGTTCTGAGAATCGCTATTTTTATCGTACCCTTTGAGATATCACCAGCGCTTGAAGAGCTGGCCGTTCGAATGGCGTAAGCTCAGAGAAGATATTGCCAGACTCTGCCCTTTTTTTTTCCCTTGCGATTTTGCTGCAATTTGCTGTACTAACACGCCTCGCCTTGTGCATGTTGCATGTAAGACACTGGCCAGCCCTCAAGTCAATTAATCGTGTAAGTCAGAGTGGACCAATCCAAGTGCAAAGATTCCCCCCGCTTTGAAAGATACTTGACTACAAACTTGTTCTATAGACATCACGTGACGCACATGGCATCTTGACTACATCATTCTTGCAAGCACAAGGCGTTAAAATGCATATTTATTTTCGTTAATAAACAAACTACCACGAGCATCAGCGATATGAACAAAACGCTTTGGACAAACAAAAACGAAACACAGTAAAGCTAAAGCTGGTAGCAACCAGCAACAACCCCAAGTACATATAGACATGCAACCCTAGGCCTCGCCTAGCACCACTTAATCGTAAAGCTCCTGATCCTCCTGCATCGGCTCAACTTCAATGGCATCTTCCTCGTCAGACATATCCACGTCTTCGTCTTCTTCGTCCGTCATCTCGTGGTTGGGCAGAACCACAATCTTGCCATCCTGCAGGACGACATGGGCAGTCTCTCCGTTCCGGATCTTGTCCCGCAGAATCAGGACGGCCAGCTTGTTGAGAACCTCCTTCTCAATCAGCCGCGCCAGCGGGCGGGCGCCGTAGACCGGCGAGTAGCCAGCCGAGACCAGGTAATCGCGAGCCTCATCGTCAATCTCGATGTGCACATTGCGGTTGTTGTTCTGAAGCCGCTTCTGAATCTCGTGGACGCGGAGGTCAAAAACCTTGCGGATTTCCGATTTGCTGAGGCGGTTGAAAATCACCACGCTGTTGATGCGGTTGAGGAACTCGGGCAGGAAGTAGGTCCGCAGTGCGTTCATGACGAGCTCGCGGGTCTCTGGGTCAATCTTGGTGGAGAGCGTGGGCGCACGTGTAAGGTAGTCGGCGCCCAGGTTGGAGGTCATGACAACGATGCAGTTGCGCGCATCGACAACACGGCCTTGGCCATCAGTGATGCGGCCGTCGTCCATCAACTGCAGGAGAACGGTCAGAATCTCCTTGGCTGCCTTTTCAACCTCGTCAAATAGGAGGATTGAGAAGGGTCTGCGGCGAAGGGCCTCGGTCAGCTGGCCGCCAGCATCGTGGCCGACATAGCCAGGAGGGGCGCCGATCATGCGACTCAGGGAGTGCCGCTCCTGGTACTCGGACATGTCAAAGCGGATCATGGCCTTTGGGTCGTCAAAGAGGAACTCGGCCAGAGCCTTGGTGAGAAGCGTCTTGCCCGTGCCCGACGGACCACAGAACAGGAAGCTGGGCGGCTGGTTGGGATTGCTCAGACCAGAGCGCTGCAGGCGAATAGCATTGGCTACCGATGCGACAGCCTCCTTTTGGCCGACGACTGTCTTGCCCAGGCCCTTTTCCATCTGGACAAGCTTCTCAATCTCCGATGTCTTCAAGCGAGTGACGGGAATGCCGGTCCATTTGGACACAATCTCGTTGATATTATCAGCTGTAACAACATCGGTGACCATGGCATTCGGATCAGCGTCATTGAGCGCAGCATCGGCCTGGACTTTCTTGGCCTCTAATTCCTTGATTCGAAGCCTTTGCTCAGGAATGGCGCCATATTGGAGATCGGCAGCCTTGGAGTGGTCTTCGTTCTGCTGGGCGTCTTCGAGACGCTTGAGCAGGTCATCCAGCTTGAGCTTGGCCTCATGGATCTCTTCACCGCGCTTGATCTCGTTCTGGTACTTTTCGCGCAGTGGAGCCAGCTCCTCTTCAACGTTCTTGGCCTCCAGACGGGCTTGGGCCAGGCGGCTCTTGGAGGCTTCATCTTTTTCTTTTTCCAGGGCCTTGATCTCAATCATGATTTGGCGGTACTTGCGTTCCAGGCTGTCAATGACTTCGGGCTGCGATTCACGAGCGACACGGACAGCGGCGGCGGCCTCGTCAACAAGATCAATGGCAGAATCAGGGAGACGGCGAGACGTGAGATAGCGGGAAGCCAGATTGGTGGCGGCCACAAGAGCATTGTCCATTATGGTGACGCGGTGATGTCTGTCATAGCGCTCCTTGAGACCACGCAGAATGGAAATGGTCTCAGGAACCGTAGGCTCCTTGACAAGCACCTGCTGGAATCGGCGCTCAAAGGCGGCGTCCTTTTCAATGTACTTGCGGTACTCGGCCAGGGTAGTAGCGCCAATGCAGTGCAGCTGGCCGCGGGCGAGCATGGGCTTGAGCAGATTGGCAGCATCCATGCCGCCCTCGCCAGAAGACCCAGCGCCCATGAGAAGATGGATTTCATCGACAAACAGCACAATCATGTCTTTGGCCTGTTCAATCTCCTTGAGAACACCCTTCATGCGCTCCTCAAACTCGCCGCGGTACTTGCTGCCGGCGACAAGAGCACCGACGTCTAGCGAGAGAAGCCTGCAGTGCTTGAGGTTGTCGGGGACATCGCGGTTGGCAATGCGTTGGGCGAGGCCCTCGACGACGGTGGTTTTTCCCACGCCGGGCTCGCCGATAAGCACTGGGTTGTTCTTGGTTCTGCGGGAGAGAATGCGAATGACACGGCGGATCTCTTCTTCGCGGCCAATGACAGGGTCGATCTTCTTGTCGCGGGCCATAGCTGTCATGTCGATGGTGAACTTGGCGAGGTTCTCGTGCTCTTCTTCCGTGTCGGCGGTCTTGCTGTCGAGGCGGCGGGTACCGCGGATTTCGCGGACGGCGTCTTCAATGAGCTTGGACTTGGGGATGTTGGCTTCCTTGAGGGGCGCCTGCATGCTGTGGTCTTCGGCAAGGGCCACGATGAGGTGATCGACGGCAATGTAGCTGTCCTTTTGCAGCTTCTGTAGCTCCATGGCCTTTCTGAGGACGGCATGGAACGAGGGGGACAGGCCGACGGACTCTGGAGGCGGGTCCTGGGCAGGCAGACGTACCAACATCTTCTTCAGGGCGCGGTCGAATGCCTGGGCATCGCCACGTGCTCGCTCGATGACTTGGCGGAACATGGTGACATTGGAGCCGGGGGGCATGTTTTGCTGGTCCTTGGACAAGTCTGGGGGAGGGTCGAGCAGGGAAACGGCCAGATGCACGGGCAAAAGTTGTGAGTGGCCGTACTGTTCGGCGAGACCCATGGAGTCGTTGACGGCCTTGTTGGCCCGTTCGGTGAATTCCATTTTGGACGTCATTGTGATGGGATGTGATGATTAGAGGTGACGCGGGGTCAAGTATGTAGAACAAAAAAGAAAAATTAATAGACAAGGAGCAAAAGAGCAAAAGAGAGAAAAACAAATGTCTGGTGATGATGGAACAGCAGAAAAAAAACAGAGAAAAGAGGGCCGCAGTAGGCTGGCAACTGTGTGCGACGTGATGTGGTGTGATGATGATGGTTCTGTGATTGGTGAGAATTGAAGATGAGGAAAAGAAAAAAAGAAAAACAAAGCGAGGACAACAGCGAGCAGCAGCAGCAGCAGCGGCGGCGGCGGCGTGGACTTATACGCGGGCCAAGTCCAAGACAGCGTGCAGGCTTTGCGGATAGTGCTGACGAGATTGGTGTATCGGATGGTCGTTGGGCCGTTGGGTTGCTTCAGGAAAATGCAGGAAAATTCGCGAAAATTCGAGCTTGGGTGAGAAGCTACATGAAGCTTCAGGTACATTCCAGCTGATGTCAGAGATGGAAGGGCCTAGCTACTTCTGGATGGTTCTGCGGGGCCCATGCTTTGGGCATGGTGGGGCACTTTGAGCGCGAGCTGTTTAGGCAGACAGGGTGTGTCCTCTAGCCGTTTGGGGGGGGGGGGGGGGGGGGCCGGTTTGGGGGGGTGGGGGGGGGGGGGGGAGAGGTGACTGTTTAGGACCAGGCTCGACTCGCCCGGCTAAACACCGGCTAGACTACATCCTAGTCTTTGAGCCTTGCAAATCTAGCTATTCTCGCGATACTTGGCGACCAATTGAGAAGGAAAAAAAAAGACGAGACCCGGTTGCGCCAAGTCACACGGGCCTGATATGCCAATTCTGGAGCATTTTGTCTTTTCTCTTGCTCTTCCATAGGCCCTCGATCCAAGGCCCTCGATCCACACACACACACTCGCACCGCAGCGACCCCCAAAGCCGCGAGCCGCCACCCGCCAGCTCTTCTCCTCCCCCCCTCCCCCCCAACGCCAGCCATGAGTGCCTTCTTCGCCTCGCGCTTCTCCGTCGGCCAACTGGCCCTCGGTGTTTCCCGTACGAGCACCCGCTTCGGCCACACTAGGCCCCAGTGGAAGCAGCCCCGTCCCGACCTGTCCGGCCATGCACCGGGCCACGGCGAAAAGATCTACATATACACGCACATTGGCACTGACGAGATTGTCTACTCGCACACCAGTGTGTTGAACGTATGTTTCCCCGCGTTGCATGCTTTGCTGCGGCCCATGAGCTGGCTTGCTGAGTGATTATCCGGCCGCATCCCTTGTCGGGTGCTCAAATGCTGACAGTCCCTTTTTCTTTCGTCTTGTCTGTAGGTATACAAGGCCTTTAAGCAAATGCCCTTTGCCGGCAAGAAGAACAAGCCGGCCAAGATCCGCAAAGACCTATGGCGGAAGCTAGCCGTCGTGTCCTTCCCCGCCGGCCACGGCATCGTGGGCCAGTCCGTCTTCCAGCGCCTGCGCGAGTTCCGGTCACGGCACCTGCACGAATGGGGCGACGACATGTTCTTCAAGCCCAACCCCACCAAGCCGGGGCTGAAGCTGTCGCGCTCGCGCAAGGAGCGCGGCGCCGCCATCATCGCCCAGAAGCCCAACTCGGTCGCCGACCTGGCTGCCGTGCTGGCCGGTGCCGGTGCCGGCTCGCGCATGTGGATCGAGGACGAGAACGGCAACAAGGTGCTGTGCCCTGCGACGGTGCAGTGGGCAAATGCCGGCGATCACCAATATGCGCAGTCGTGGACGGACAACGTCGTGCACATGGAGATGGACGTGGAGCAGAAACAGGCGCCGGTTGAGGTTGAGGAGGGCGCCGAGGCCGAGACCGAGGGCGAGGGCGAGGGCGAGGGCGAGGCCCACGCTGCGGCCACAGTTACGGCTACGGCATCAACAGAGGCGTCTGCCGAACCCAAGAAGAAGGGCCTGTTCTCATGGGGCTCATAAAAAGGCCAGTTGGCGGAGGGGTGGCGAAACAGATAGACGATCGAGAGGCAACGCCTTTCTCTAGTGACTACAGTGTACTCACTCTACAGGGAAGGTTTTCTTCACAGGCCTAACTAGGCACAGCTGAAGCTCTAGATCTATGTAACACCTTGTACTTGTATTATGTATCATATCTGCTTTTTTTTTTCATGCGCACAAAAACTAGCTGGTGAGGTTACTGCAGGGGGATATGAAATTCTTTTTTTTGCTTTTCTTTTTTTTCTAATATTTGACCTATCGTGAGTAGTGTTTCAGTCACCGAGGCTGCTTTCTAAGGCTTCTCAGGCTTAAGCCCGTCTTCTTCTCCTCCTTGTCCTTCTTCTTCTCCTCCTCCACAACTACATCGAGCACTGTGCCATTCAAAACTTCATAGCAAACTGCTTCAGGTAGTTGTAGTGCTCTTCGTTCTCGTCAACACACTGGCGAATGACCTTTTGCGCATCTTCGCCAAACTTGGCTCTCCACGAGGCGTCGTCTTCTTCTCTTGATACAGGTGTCTAGTAGATGGGATGGGGGGCGTTGGTTAGAAGATGCTGCGGGTACGTGTATGTCGGGGTCGGAGCGCTTGGTTGGAAAAGTCTCACCTGAGGGTGCTTGCGGGGACGCAGCGATGAGCTGCCTAGGGCGTCCTCGTGGAAGCCCTTCCACTTCTCAAAGGCCTCCATAGCCTTTTCATCGTCTTCCTCAGTCCACTCCAGCATGTTGGGCGTATAGTCCAAGCCTGTGCGAGCGCAGTACTCCCGGATCACCTTTTCAGGCTGATCCAGCATGTCGTCTGCATCGAGCACAACGATGCGGTCCTTGGGCACCACCCCGGACTTGATCAGATAGTCAAACAGGCGGCGGAGCTCGACGTATCCTGCCTCGTTGGACATGAACTCGTTGAAGCCGGTCATCTCAACCAGGGGAGGGATGGTGCAGCGGTAGTACGAGGGGATGCTACGGCGCGGGTGGCGGATCAAAAAGGTGAACTGGAACTTCTGCAGCTCTTCAAGAGGGATGGTGGTGGGGTTCTCGGGCTCGTCTGCGACGTTGAAAGACGCAGCGGTCTTGGTGGGCTTTCCATCGGGGGCCAGCAGATAGTAAGCAATGTCTTTGATGAAGATACGTTTTCCCTATTGGTTCGTTTGTAAGCTTTCTTTTCCACTCCAGAGTGGACGATGCAGTCTCGTGCGGCGTGCAGACTCTGTGGCTCTGTATAGAGCCTTCAGGCAGCAGAATCAGCAGCATGACGAGAAGGAGGAGAAGGAGGACAGAAATTGCAAGGCGCAGGTTGGAAAGAGAAAGAGTGAGCGCGAACCTCGTCGCCAGCAGCCTTTACATGTTGCAGAACATCGGCAAAGGTGGTATTCTCGAAGCCACTCTGCTTGCGCGCTTCCTCGTCCTGCTCGAAACGCTTGCTGAGGCGTTCGGGGCCGTAGTAAAAGGCATCGCCAAAGGGCTCGTGGACACATTGTAGAATATCACGGCGGGCCATGAAGACCTATTGGAAGGGGGGCGGGGGAGCGGGGTTAGCATTATGATCAGGCGGAGATGAAGGCAGTGAATAAAAGGGCAGGCAAAAACACAGCGGACGTACCCGTTCAAAGGCCGTAGAGCAGGCGCGCGGGTGCGTGGCCACAAAGATGGGCTTGATCGAGACGGTCATGGTGGTGGGCGGCGTTGTTTGTTGGATTAGATAAGCAAGCCACGGTGGGGAGTAAAGTGACAAAGTGACAGAGTAACAAAGTGACAAAGCGACAAAGTGACAATGAGTGGAGTCCGGCAAAAAGAGCGAAGGTAAAAGTGCGACCCCTCTCCAATTCTAGTGCGCCCTGAAGAGGAACTTGCCCATCTTTATACAAAGTTATTGAGGAGCAGTTACCTTTCGTACTTGCAAGGCAATTTCCCGCATCAAGGTTTTTTTTTTGGGCAATTGCGGTTCTTACTCTATTAGGATAGATGAGGCAAATGAGCCGAGCGTATTGTGCATTGATTGGAAGCGGGTTTCACACAAACACACACGCACATATACACATACACACAGTATAAAGCGTATGGCCGATCAGAGAAAGCCCACAGTCTGTCTACTGTGCGTGTCATTGTGTCGCTTTTCTTTTGGTGCGCTGTGTCTCTACGCACTGCGGTTGGATTGGATTGGATTGGACAGCTTCAGTTCAGCCCACGCCTCTCTATGTCGCGGGCCCAGTAATATTCCCCGCCTATCAGGCAGGAGGCAGGCGTCCTCGCCCCACCATTCCCTTCCCTCTGTGCAACGCATGGCCTCATGGGGCGACGAATGGGCCCCAAGACTGCATTGAGTGTGTCTACAGCTACAGAGAGGCTCGGCGATGTACGAATCTACAGCAGAAATTCTTTTTCGGTTTTTTTTTTTTCTTTTTGGTCCCAGACAAAACCGGAAACGACACATCACAAAAGCAAGAGTTATTTTTTCCTGGTCGAAAAAAAGAAAAAGATTACAGTTTTGAGCCTCAAATCTGACAAGCAGAAACAACCTCCCCCGCATAGTGGGTCTGAAACAAACGACCCGCTTCCTACCATAGGCCACTCTCCCGGTTAATCACAGACAAGCCACCAACGACAGACATGACAATGCATGTACTGTTGTATTTTTGTCCTTTTTTTCATGGTCCGATTTGGAGGTCGAGTTATGAAGGAAAGCACCTGTAAAGCATGTGTGAGTAGCCTCAGGCAGAGAAAAAGAACATCTTTGTGGAAGTGTCATGTCATGTGACCATCACTGAATGCCGCTTTGGCTGGCATGTGAGAGAAAAAAAAAGGGCACTCAAAAACAGAAGAATAAATTAGAATTAAAAATAAAAATAAACGCCTCGAAAGCCCGGCCACCGCCCAATTACCTTCCCACAATTACCAGTCTACTCAATCAGCCCGCCCGCCTATACACGCACGCACGCACGCACACACACATTGACCGGAAAGCTACTCCAGTACTCGGCCTGGACAAAATACCTAAAGACCTCCTCGGCGCCGACGGAAGACTTGTCTAGATAACAGGTCTCAGACACCATTCGCTTGTACGAAGTCAGAGTGATCTCTCATCCACTACCACTGTCATCTGGCTATTCTGGGGGTGAGTGGCAGGCTTTGCTTCTCCATCTCCCATTTACTTGTTTATACATGTCTAGTGTTTGTATATGCTCGCTCCACGCCCCGTTGGTGACTGCCACGCATCAAGAACTAGTCTTCCAGTCCACCTTGGGCCAGTACCCAAGCCACTTGAAGGTCTCCGCCATTGCCGATGCTTCCTCGACAATCTTTTCTATGGCGCTGCCAGTCGTGGCGGGAGTCTCCGTCTCAATGGTGAGGAAGTAGTCAAGGCCAAACGGTCGTCCCTCGCGGGGCTGTGAATGGATTTCTACAACGCCAACACCATTGGCGACAAAGACTTGTATGATGCGGCCCAGGGCCTGGGGCTCCTCTTCCGCCACGGTAAAGTGAACGAAGCCCTTCCATGGGGATGCTTCTGGTGGGCTGGGGATATCGCGGGGTATTTGGGCAACACTATCCCCGGGCGACATCTTGCGCAGAATGTAGAAGCCAGTGGCATTGGTCTCGGCGTTCTGGATGGACTGTGCCAGAATATCAATGTTGTAGATATCGGCAGCCATGACGCTTGAGATGGCGGCCGAAGTGCCAGTTTCATCGTCAAAGGCCAGCTCGGCAGCTCTGCTCGTCGACGACACCTCGATGCGCTCGGCATGGCGCAGATACGTGTCGAGGAAGATGGAGCACTGCGATAGCGCCTGCTCGTGCGAGTACACCTTGGTGATATGTTTCAGGCTGACCAGCGGGTGGCTGCGTGGTTTTTCGGGACTTGACTTTGAGGGCATAGATGTGGGCATACCTCTACTGCTATTGCCGGCATCGCTGTTGCTGTTGCTGTTGCTGTTGCTACTGTTACTGCTGGCTGCAGGTGGATTATGGCCCATGAGACAGTGGTTCACGCGCACATAGATCTCGCCACAGATGCGGATATTGGCAAAGAGTCGGTCGACACCGAGAAAGGACGCCAGAGTGGCGTGGACCAAGCCGCGCGTGGAGTTTGAGATTGGCACTACGCCATAGAGGGCGTCACCGGAAGCCACACATGAGAAGACGTCTATGTGATGTGTTAGTGTGGGCTGTCTGGGCTGTCTGGGCTGCCTGTGTTGTCTTGTTTGCTAGTCTTGTTTGCTTGTTTGTTTAGGCCTGAATCAAGGTGTAACGTGTTTGCCATGGAAATGGGTAATACAGGAGGAGGGATGTGCCGTGTAGGATGTAGGAGGGTTAGAGGGCATGGGGTGATAGTGTAGCACATGGTAGGCAGAGCAGGGCAGGGCAGAGCAGGGCAGGGTACGTACCTGAGATAAGCTCAGTGGGATCCACGCGGAAAGTGTCTTTGTTGAAGATCTTGGCCGTGGCCTATGAAACAAGTAGATTAGCAAAGCCTTCGCGGCATGACGGTATTTGTGCGTGTGTGGATTTATGTGTATGTATATTCCACGTTGCGTATCTGCTAGCATCCGTGTGTGTATGTGTGTGTGTGTGTGTGTGTGGCTGGCTGGCTGGCTATCCTGGCCTGGCCTGGCCTGGCCTGGCCTAGCCTGGTGCGTGGAAGGCAACGGACTCACTTGGTGTGTGTAGGTACCAGGCGGACCGAGATATGCCACACGGGGATGGTTGCAGGCCATGGTTGGGAATACGAGAAGGGGGGGAGGCAAGTGAACTGTAAAATGCCGCTGTAAGTCAGAGAGGAGAAGAAGAAGAAGCGGGGAGTAGAAGCTTTGCACTCCACCCCAGTGAAAGCCCGAAGATGGGAGGGGATGGGAGGGGGAGGTTCCTTTCCTGGTAGCTAATGGCCCGGCAAGAAGAACTCTCTGTCTAATTCATGTGATTCAGAAAGGGAAATGCGAAGCAGGGGGTCCAGCCGGGCTGGTCGGGTCAAGTTCAGGGTCAAGCTCAGGCAGGGTCAAGCTCAGGCAGGGTCAAGCTCAGGCAGGGTCAAGCTCAGGGTCAAGTTCCTGCAAGTGACCAGGCGATAGAGGAATGGAGGCGTGATATCAACAGGTACACGTACAAGTACAAGTACACGTTTGGCTTGTGATCCTGGGAGCCTGTAGGCCGGTCAGTCGTCTTCTTTGAGCCTATGTGAGTCGTGATTTCTTTTTCTTTTTTTCTCCTTTGTTTCTCCTTTTTTTTCTTCGTTTTTTTTTTACTCCCGCTTCCTTTGGTCTACGAGGTTCTTGAAGAATGACGATCGACAAAAAAAGCAGCAAGAAGGGTTTGCGATGCCCCGGAGTGTGAGTGGGGCAGAAATGGGCGGGGAGGCTGATATAGTGTCGTGCGTTATCGTAGCAGAGTAGGACTGGACTTGATACAGAGTTAAGAGAGTACAAAGGGGGGGGGGAGCGGGCAGAAACTACAGAAACTGCAGGAATGGTAGGTGTACAAAACACAAGGGCTGGCAGTTGTGCATGGATTTGTGGGACCGCAATTCCATTGTCAGTGCGTTTAGGGTTTGTTTGATGCACCAGCGGTTCCGCGTTCTGAGCTATGACAATCTCCCTTCCCCCCCCATCTAGCCCAAACCCTAACACAAGCGTCCGGTTGACGAATGGCTCGAACTCGGACAGAAACTGGATTTCTCCGCCCGCCTGTGCCGCAGAGGATAGACAGACAAAGTTCATGGGATTGGGATATGTGCGACAATGTAATGCGCTGCTACAAGTTTGAGGACGGGAAGGCTTGGAGGGAGGAGATAAGTGCAAGGGAAGGGAAGAGAGAGAGAGAGAAGCGGAGAGAAGAAGACCGATAGGCAGCATTTGGTGTGTAGAGGCATAGAAAGAAGAAGCATTTTCTGCATCTTGTTACAGCTCAAGACATGATAAGCAGAGGAAGGACAAAAGCAGTGTTGTTTATTTTTTTATTTTTTTTCATTTTTATTTTATTTTTTAAATTATTTCTTCTCTCTTTCTCTCTCCAATGTTCCAATGTTCCACGCATAATAATCCTCAACCTCCTCCCATGGATCAGGTATCGGCAGCTGAAAATCCATGTCCCCGATCTTATCGTTTTCCTCGTTAAAGGGTCGGTGTGATGACGACCAGGCCCGGGGAATTCTTTTTTCTTTTTTTTTCTGGCTGGGAATTAAATTAATACTGCCTTGCAATTTTGGCCAACTTTGTCCTCTCATTCGGTTTCATTGAAGCTTCTTCGTCTGTGACTGTACATACGTGATATCAAATCAGGACACAAGGCAAAACAGACAAGTGGCCAAGGAGAAACCGAGACGAAAATGCCGCAGAAAATCGGCAGATAAAGAGAAGAAGATGGGCATTTCATGCATGCATGCATTCATTCATTCACTCATCCACTCATTCACGTTTAAAGCCAGTTGCAACAAAAGAATTCTGGCCCATCGCGCAAATCTATTTTCAGATTCGCAAAGGACCAGAAGAATGCCAGCAGAGAAAGGGAGAGCGGGATGGAGGAGAGCAGGTAGGGCCTAGGCCGTTACACTGCATTCCAAGAGAGACAGACAGACAGACATCAAATACGCCATGGTGGTGAGGGCGAGAGAGCGAGACATTGAGAGAGAGAGAGAGAGAGAGAGAGTTGTGTGTGTGTGTGTGTGTGAGTCCCAAAGAGAGACAGAGAGAAACAGTGTGACCGAGAGAAACAGAGACACAGATCGAGCATTGACACCAATCCTAGCCCCGACTGTCCGACGCCCAGCTAGTGCAAATGGATGTCCGTCCAGGGTTGCATCAATACACACATCTGCGTCGTATGGTGGGTGTTAGTGTGTAGCTGGGCATTTCCGTAGACCAAGGCCGGGAGATTAAAGCGTCAACTCGGAGTACAGAGGACGTCGAGCTAGGCTTCTAGACCTCCCCAACTAAGCAACAAACAGGAGGAAACAGGAAACAAAACCCAGGTTAGTATGGTATGACATCGACAGCAAAGCAAGCCTCTCTGACTTCACGGGCCCAATGCCCAATGACACCGAGAAACAGGCCAATTTAGCGCACTTGGCGTTGCAGCAGACAAACAACGGAGAAGAAGGCCAAACAGTAGCTATGGATTGTTGGCTTGCGCAATTGGATGACGGACGGACAGACGGACAGACAATATACGCCAGACAATGATGACGATAACGGTGACGATGACGATGACTATGACTATGACGATGACAACGGTGAAAGAGGGGCCAGCGAGGCAAAATAAAGAAAGAAAGAAAAAGAGCTCGAGTTCCGGGGCCTGTTTCAAAAGTCTTATAGATCGTCAATTAAGAGGCAAGATGGAAGTAGCAGAATAAGAAGCATCGTCGATGAAAAGAGAAGCCAATGGAAGAAGAAGGAGAAGACGACGATGATGATGATGAAAAAGGACTCTTTCTCTCTCACGTGTGCACTGTTGATCGGCCAGTGTTGAGCTTATGATCTGCTGCCCAGCTAGGGCAAGACAGAACAGACAGAACAGACAGAACAGACAGGCAGACAGGCAGACAGGCAGACAGGCAGACAGGCAGAATGGAACAGAACAGAACAGAACAGACACAAACCAGTGGCCATTTCTTTTCTTCTCTCCTCCTCCTCCTTCGTCTTCTTTCCCCCTCCACGTCTGTGCACTGCACTGCCAACCAGAAAAAGATCAAAGGAAAACGAAGGCAGTGAAGTGGAAAAAAAAAAGAGAAAGAAAAAAAGAAAGAAAAAAAAACAGAATGCATAAGGATGCCTCAAGCTATGGTTGTGCTTGAAACATTGTCCGTTTCAAGTTAACCGTTGCTCTGGCCAATCACAGCCAGCCGTAGCCGTGCACAGCAAGGGAAAGGGGGGGCAACAAGCAAAGCATTGGCCGGCCTGGCTGAAATAAGAGAATAAGAAAAGGCTCGGGCGCCTGTAAGCAGTGAACCCTAAGATGACTTGGGCTATAGGCCTGGAGGTGATAATAACATGCCCCAAAAAGACCCTGGCAAGACTCTGCCACCAGCGCCTAATCAAGCAAAACCCAGCGCCAGAGCTTGGGAGGGGCAGAAAGAGAGAAAGAGAGAGGAGGGGGGGGGAAGAGGAATATCTGTCACTTGTCCAATGAGCTGCGCCGTCTTGTTCATCTCAAACGCAAGTGGGGCCGGTTTCCTTGCTGCTGCTTTCCAAGTCTGTCTGTTTGTCTCCTTCTTGCCCCTAGGCCGCAGAGAAACAAGTAGGGAATGTGCGTAAGATGCAGAGAGATGGAGAGAAAGAGAGATGGAGAGAAAGAGAGAGAGAGAGAGAAAGAGGGAGAAAGAGAGAGAAAAGGAAGTCACATACGTAGGCCGAACAAAGCCTCAAACACAGCTTCTGTTGGTGATGGTTACATTCTTGTGTAAACATCATGAAGTGGGCCAATCAGCGCGCCACAACAGCCTCAGCTACCTGAGAAACGAGGCAAACAGGCCACAAGGTTTCCACTGAGGGCGGATGAAAAACGGCGGATACGAAACAAAGAGGTAGGAAAATGAATAAAAGAAACAGGAAAGAGCAAAAAGAAAAAAGAAAAAAAAAACTCCACCTGCTGCTAGTGATGTAACAAGTTTTCAGCGTTGGAGAGGCTCGCTCGCGGGATTCCCTGCAAGTTTTCTCAGTGGTTTTTTTTTTGTTCTCTTTATATTTTTATATTTTTATATTTCTATATTTCTTTTATATATCGAATTTTATTCATGTTTTTACTTTTCTCTTTTTCTCTTTTCCTTTTTTTTTTTTCCCATTCCTTCCCCGTCGCTTGATCAACTTGCATCCTTCAAGCTCTTTCTTTCCTTTGATGATCTTGCTCTTGCCTTCCCGTGCTGCAAGTATTTTTCTTTTTTAATTTATTCAATTTATTTCTTTTTTTTTTCTTCTTGCTCCCGCCTAGTCCCCACAACCCACCCACCACATTTCCATTTCCTTTTATTCCACAACACCCCGACAACCATCGCCGCCCTTCTTCTTCCTCTTCCCATATTTCCGCCGCCTCTTCAACCACCAAACATCTTTTTTTTTCTCTGCTTGAGCCTGAGCCTTGTTGCTTTCGCCTCTGCTCTCGCTGTGCGTTTTGCTTTTGCTTCTGCTTTGTACTTGGTTTCATTTACTTTTTTTTTCTTCTTCTTTTCTTTCTCTTTGACGCCCGCCCGCTCTTCAACAATATCGCGAGCATTGCTGCTGTCTTGGGTTGAACGGCTGAGCCGATCACATTCTTCTTTTTTTTATTTTTGCTGTCCAAAATATCCGTTTCATCTTCTTCTCCCCCCCCCCCCCCCCCCCCTCCCTCTTTCACTTTTTTTTTTTCCCCTCTCCCCCCTCCCCCTCCCCCCCCCCCCCCCCCCACCGCGCCC
>JADILG010000385.1:0-21618 GCA_017591655.1 Thielaviopsis populi
AAAAAAAAAAAAAAAAAAAAAAAAAAAATTTTAATATTTTAAAAAAAAAAAAAAAAAAAAAAAAAAAAAAAAAAAAAAATTTTTGTGACCAAAACAAGGGGAAACTATGCCAAAATTTTTGATTCTGCTTGAGCAAGAAAATGTGATCTTTGCAAAAATCTTGCATACAAGCAGAACCTAAACAGTAGACAGTGTCGATGACTAACCAGAAAAACTTTGTCGAGCTGATAAGGACATGAGTCGCTGATAAGAAATAAAAAGTGGGTTTTTGGCGCACACAAACACAAAAAGGGTTAAAAATGCAGAGGTGAAAAATTAGCGGCTGCCAAGCTTCGCTAAAAGAAAGCCTAGAGCAACCGAAGAACACAGCTGCATGCATTATGCCTGCACAGACGCGCAGAACGATCCGCGAAGCCACTTCAGCAACGCCACAAATACCGTCATCGACACCAATTGAAACAATCGAGCCATTGCTGACAGATACCAGCATGTCGTCAAACGAGGAAAAACGAAGCAACCGATGGGCTGAACCGGCCGAGTTATCGATTGACGAAAAGAGAGACCGACTCATCGATAACGATTGGAAATCTATGTTCAAGATGCTGTCCGATATCAATGGATGGACTCGATGGAAAACCGCATTTTTGAACATACTGTCGGACTCGGGTTTCGACGTATCATCGCTGTCCAACCCTGCGGAAATAAACAACCCAGTGAACAATGCTTTGTTCAAAAAGGTTCTTCAGACGCTAGACGGCAGCGCTTTGACCATGATCTCGACGGAAACACGTGTGGACGCTGTTTACAACCTGCTGCGTGACACATACGAAGGAAACACGTATATCAGCAAGTCAGACAACCTTGCGAAGATTTTGACGATGAAGTTTGAACCTGGTGAAAGTGCTGGAAGCTTCCTGGCTAGGTTCAATGGAGCCATCAACACAGCTGGACTAATCCCAGCCAAAGACGAGACTGCTGCATGTTTTTTGTACCAGATACTGTACAATGTGCTGAAAGAGAAAAACCGCCACAGTGCACGCGAAGCGAGAGCCAAGATCAGAGGTGCAGACACCAGCAGCAGCAAGTGGTATGCGGTACTGGAAGAGTTAATGAGCCTGGTGCGTGATGAACCCCCAGCTTTGGTAAACAAGTTCAAGCCAAACTTCCCGACCAAGCCAAACTTCCCGACCAAGCCGAATTTCCCAATCAAACGGGATCTCCCGCCCGGGGCAAACAACGCCAAGAAAGCAAAGCTGTGGTGCTCAGTCTGCAAGATGGACAACCACTCAAACGACCGCTGTCGCAGAAAGAAGCCCAGGGACATGCACGTTCTGGAAGAAGGAGAAAATGTTGAAGGGGCTAGTGAAAACTCTGCAGACGAAGGACCTGGCTCAGACGGGGAATACGTTTCGGATTAGGGGTGCGCCGCTGTTTACACAGAACCGCATAAGGAAAAAGTGTTGATTTTGTCGACAAATGCGGTGAAGTGTGGACGTCCAGAAGAGGCAGGTAACTGGATGTCAGACAGTGGTGCAGACATCGACGCAGTCGATAAGGAGAACTGGTTTTTGCCGGAAACAGTTGAGAAGGCTGTTTACTCAGTAAAAGTGAGTGAAAGTCTAAACCATAGTTAGTGAATAAAAAGGTTAACAATTGAATTCTCTCACAGACTGCAAACAAGATCTCCAAACCTGCAACCCAGGGAACAGCAGCAGTAAAATGGTTGAACAGAGATGGGAAGCCAGTGCTCGCTATGTTGCCAAACACGGTACTAATGCCAAACTTGGGATTGTGCATTCTCTCAGGCAAAAAGCTCTATGCAATGCGCAACTACATGGACCGAGATTGCTGGCGAGATGACAGAAATGTCGACATTGGTGCATTCAACGCTGATGGCACTCGCAAGGAGCTATTTACGATGGCAATGGCAAAGGATCAGCCACATGCGACTGAGAATGGCTTTAAGTCAGTAAGGAAGAGCTCCATGGAATTGTGGCATGACAGGCTGGGCCATGCTGGAATGGACAAGATACGAGAAACCTTGCAGCAAGCAAAAACGCCACAACCCAACATCACCATAAAGAACTGGCCTTGTGAAATCTGCGTCAAGACCAAAGCTAAATGGATATCGCCAACGACGAGTCAGAGGCGAGAAAAACATGCAGGCGAGTGCATACACATCGACGGCATTGATATGAAGACTGTTGGAATGTTGTCGAAGCATCGGAAGAAGATAAGATATGTTATCTTATTCACTGATGACGCTACCAGGTGGAGAGAAGCAGAGTTCCTGGAAACAAAGTTAGAAGCTGGATACAGGGCTGTGAAGCTCTTGAAGAAGTGGATAACAATGACAGGAAGAGTCCCAAAGAGAATCCGCCTGGACCAAGGGTCTGATATCGGCTACCAAGATCTGCTTGAGGAAGCAGAAAAGACGGGTATTACTGTTGAAGCATCGCCAACTGCAGACAAAGAAGCAAATGGGGTGGCAGAGAGAGCAAACGGCATTCTGATCGGCCGGACAAAAGCACTGATGGCGAACACACAGATACCAAAATTTCTCTGGCCAATAGTCTTCGCAGCTGCAGTCCATATCACCAACCTAACAACGACATCGGCAAATGAAAAACATATGTCGCCCTACCAGAAGTGGTTCAACGATTTGCGCCCATCAGAGGACAACAGGCAGCCCATCACGCACTTACGGAAAATCGGCTGTGATGCCTACTATTACAAAAGAACAGCGACAAGTGATGGGAAGCTGGCAGCTGATGGGAAGAGAGCGATCCTGGTTGGATACGATGGCACGACAATTTACCTTCTGTGGGACCCAGCAAAGAAGGAGATAGTGAGGTCATCGCATGTAACTTTCCTAGAGAGAGTTAGTGCAAATGTGGTCCGGTCCTCAAGTAGGATGAGATCGCTGCTGTTCATGGCGGCTGACGACTACGACACCCTGGAAAAAGAACAAGTCGAAAGGGAAGCAGAACGCCTGGTTGAAAACTTCGACGAAATTATGGCATTGAGCACCGAACAGCCGGAGGACCTCACAATCACGCTGGAGGACGATGAAGACCCCTGGCTAATCGACCAAACAAGCCCTGTGTATGGAAGATTTATCGGCATCCTCGACAAAGTTGGCGAGAGAAAAGCGAAGAGGGATGCCACGAATAATCCAACATGGAAGGAAGCCATGACAGGTCCGGAAAAAGATGAGTGGCGAACTGCAGCACTGCAAGAAGTAGCGAACATCGTGGCAATGGGCGGGTTTAAGTTCGAAAAACCAGAGAGAACTCACCGAAACAATCCCGTCACAGCCAAGATGGTGTTACAGAAGAAGTTCAAGCCCAATGGTGAACTTGACAAATACAAAGGCAGACTGGTTGCTCGTGGGTTCCTGCAGAAATATGGGATCGACTACAACAAGACGTACGCATCGACAGGCATCCCAGGCGCTTTTAGGCTGATACTAGCCATTACCACAGCACTCGGATGGTACCATAGGCAAGGAGATGTCTCCAATGCTTTCCTGCACGGGAAAATCATGGAAATAATTTACCTCGATCCGCTACCGATTGTAGATGAATATTTCCAAATGAACCCACACATCGCGGAAAAGCACGGATGGTTCAAAGGTTGCAGCATCCGGCTGACAAGGGCACTATACGGGTTGCGACAGAGTGCCTATGAGTGGCAGCAGCAAGTCAGGAAGGACATGTCGGAGTGCGGTTCGAAGCCAACTAAAACGGACACGGCAATTTACTTCAACGACAAGACGGGAGTCATCACTTACAGTCATGTGGATGATTTCTATGCCATGGGGCGTCGGAAACAGGATGTGCTAGACCACTACGAAATGTTGAGTCAACGCATGAAGCTGAAAGTGCTCGAGGAGGACAAAGGCAGCTTCCTGGGAACGATGCTACAAATCGACGCGGATGGAGTCAGGCTCAACCAGAGGACGTACATACGGGAGGTTGTGGAACTTGCACTCGGAACCCCTGCACATACAGTCAGCACGCCAATGGAGCCAGGTACACTCAACCAGCTCAGCAAGAAGGCCCTGGATGAAGGCCACATCAAGCCGCTAAACAAGAAGGAAGCAGAATCGTACCGTGGTATCGCAGGCGAGATCAACTGGATTGCTGGACATACGCGGCCGGATATGAGTTTCGTCAACAACGTGCTAGCCCGAGGAGTCAGCAAACCCACAACTATGCACATGAGCATTGCAAAACGAGCGATGCGCTACCTAAAAGGCTCGTCAGAGCTATCCATTCGATACGAAAGAGCGAAGAGCTTTCAAGTCAGGGGATGGGTAGACGCAGACTTAGCTGGAGACTGGATGGAAGCAAGATCAACTTCAGGTGTTGTTTTCATGGTCAACAATCAACCAGTTGTGTGGAGCGCGAAGTTGCAGAAGACCGTCTCTCAATCAACCGCTGAGGCTGAGTATGTCGCACTCGGAGAAGCATGCAACATGGCTGCATGGATAAGAATGCTGCTGAGTGAGATCGGACTGGGTATAGGACCCATTGAGATTATGTGCGACAGCACAGCAGCACTGGCAATTGCTGAGTCTAATGCGCCTAGCAGGGCAAGGCATATTAGAATAGCATACCACCACGTGAGAGAAGAGGTCGAGGACAAGAAGGTCAAACTGCAACAGGTCGCAGGCAAGCAGAATGTGGCTGACATACTTACAAAGCCACTGGGAAGAGAGATATTCGAGTCGATTAGAGGCAAGTTGTTGCAATGATTAGTTAGTGATATGGACTCACAGCTGAGGGGGGGTACACACGTACACACGTACAGACAGAGAAATGAAAATCATAACAGCATAAGAAAAGAATGGCAAAGTGATGATGATGATATGAGGAGCACACTATGTGAGTATATATATAAGAGAGTAAGTTGAGAATTAAAGAGCCAATGAGAGATGAGATTGGTGTAAGAAGAAAAGTGGGTCATGATCACGTGAACAGCCCGGCAGCCAGAACGGCGCCGACCAAAACAAGTTACTAGGACGCTGCCCATAGATGGCAGCAATGCCCCTTCGGCCAAGGGGGGGTGTCGGAGTAACTATTGCCCGAAGGAGCGGGTGACCCACTATAAGTGGGGCAGACGCGATAGAGGGAGCTAAACACGGATTGGGAGGAGTTGGAGAATAGTAACTTAGCCTCCTTAATAAACCAACTGCTTAAGCGCTTATTTACCGTTAAACATATGGGTCTGGGGAACTTGATGTCCATGTGCAAGCACGGGGCATCTTTAGCGTCGGGGCCGCCTTTGGGGGTGAGGGGTTTGGAGGGATCATTGAACCACGAGTTTCCAGCATCCAGCATCCAGCATCCAGAATCCAGAATCCAGCAAAGCAGGAACAGCACCGAAAGGATTCCAGACATGCCTTTTGGGCCAGACTAAAGCTCTTTTGCCTTCTCTGAGTCCAGGAGAAGCATAGGTAGAAGACGGACCGTAGCGTAGACTTGTAGTCTCCCTCCCGAAACGGGACAAGTGAAAGGTGCGCCGGAAAATGCGTGATATTGATCTGATCGGGGTTTTTTTTCTTCTTCTTTCTGACCGTGAATACAGGTAGTGGCAATTGGATTCTGTGCGGGTGTGCGGGTGTGCAGACGGTGTGGCCTGATTCTGGTGGGTGAAGAAGAAGCTCATGCGCCATCACCATCAGATTGACTTGGCTCGGGGGCCAAATAAACTGTGCGCTTGGGCACCCAATGAGAGTTGGATAAAGACAGGGGCCATAGGGCCCGTAGTCCACTGGGACATGCCCTGTATTGTGCTGTCTGTTTGCTACTAGCAAATGGCCAAGGCTTCCGATTGTGGCTGTATAGCGGTACCAAAGTGACCGGCTAATCCCCGGTCCACAGGAGCACACAGAAACACACAGAAATTCACCCGGCACTACTAGGGCTTCAGGGCAGCAAGGCGGTTTTGGATCTCACTAACTGGGCGGTGCCTTTTCTGGCTCCCCGCGAATTTGGGACGTGGCTCTGTACATCGGCTTACGCGGCCTTTTCTTTTCCCCTTTCCCTTAGTGGCAGCTAGCCCCCCTCCCCGGTCATTCTGCAACTGTAACGACATCCTGGCTAGTTTGTATCCCGGTCCCCCATTTCCAAGCCTCCCTGGGTAGACAGAAGTACACATACATAGAACTATGTATGGGTGGGTACAATGAAAGTCCAAACGCACAGTGGGTGGGTAGGTGAGTGAGTGAGTGCACACAGCCGGTAGCGCCACTAAAAGGGATCCAAGCCAATAGCGAGGGGAGAAAGGAAGAAGCAGGGGCTGATACTTCATACTTCAAACCCAGACGCCCCTGAAGGGCTGCCATCTTTTCTTTTCTATAGCTTCCCCATCCTCCCTCTTCACCTTTTGTTCTCACCCACATTTCGCACCCCCTCCCTCCCCCATTTCTTGATTATCACCACTTTTCTGCTTATTTCTTTCTGACAATCTAAGTCATCCTTTCTCTTCTTTGCCCTCTTCTTCCTGTCCCCCTTCCCCCCATTGTAGAGCGTCTGTAATCAGTATCGCCAATCATCATTATCTCGTTCAAATCCGATACAGTATACTGCGTCCTCGCTACAACTTCATCGCTTTTGACTCGTCATCAAAGAGTTTTGCTTTCTTGGACTCGACAGCCACCACCGACCATCTACACCTCGACCATTTTCCATCCCAATCGATACAACCCCCCTATCCAACAGAGCCAAAATGTCTGGCCAGTCCATCGACCCCGTGGACACTATGCTCAACCTGAATGAGTTCGAGAACGTCTCCCACTACTCGCCCGCGCTCTCCCCTTCCAGTTCTCACAAGAGTGCCTTCATCGCTCGCCCTTCCAGCCAGGCGACTACCCCCATCATGCCACAGATGGCTTCTCAAATGTCTGGTCCTAGCCACCAGTACGACCTTTACAAGCAGCAGACCGGCATTGTTCCCGGAGCCCTAGCTAGCACCTTGGCTTCCGTCAACGTCACCTCCGACATGCCCGGCTTTTCTGGCTCTGTCAACATGGACTACCTTGGCGGCATGACCACTGATCCTCTGTTTGGCTTCAACGCCGCTCCTAGCCAGGCCATGAACCCCAGCGAGCTGGGCATGGACTTCCAGTCTCAGGCCAATGATTTCTTCTTTGACAACGCTATGGCCCCTTCGGTTGCCGACTCTGCTAGCATTGCATCGCAGCCCATCGTTCCCTCACAGTCTGGAAATGTCCGCTACTACCCTGGAATGCACAAACAAGCTGCTCTCATGAAGGAGCAGCAGCAGCGTCAGCGCCAGCAACAGCAGCAACAGCAGCAACAACAGCAACAACAGGGTGCTACCACTACCCGCCCTCGCTCCAAGAGCAACCAGCCTTCAGACCCCATTGTCGAGCAAAAGATCACTCAACTGCTCAACTCTATGCGTGCCAAGAACACAACCACTGATATCAGGGAGGAGTCTGTCCCTTTGAACCTCCCCAAGCTTAAGAAAGAGGATGAGGATATGGACGAAGATGAACGTCTTCTAGCTTCTGAGGAGGGCAAGAAGCTGAGCAGCAAGGAACGCCGCCAGCTACGCAACAAGGTTTCCGCTCGTGCTTTCCGCTCTCGTAGAAAGGGTAAGCTTCTTATCATATCCGCATGAAATGTGTCCTGCTTATATACCCACCATGAATACTCGCTAACACGTGCTTATAGAATACATCTCTCACCTTGAGGCTGAAATCTCCAACAAGGTTGCTGAGAATGGTAATTTGCGTGCCGAGAACCGCTCGCTCATGGAGGAGAACAAGCGCCTGAGCGATTTCACCCGCATGCTTCTTTCGTCACCATCTTTCTCCAACTTCTTGGATAACCTCAGCTCCAACGCCACGCCTGCCGATTCCCAGTCCCAGTCTCACGTAGCTCAACAGGAAATCAAGCAGGAACATGTTCAGCAGCAGCAGCAGCAGCTCCCCAAGGATGTCAACCAGTACGCTGCTTCCGTGCACAGCCAGCAATTGACCATGATCCCTGAGCAGAATGTTGACTTCGCTATGAACAACTACGAAGGTTCTGAGCCTTCGCTCTACAATGTTCAGCCTCAGGTCTTTGCCCTGACTGAACTGCCCGAGATGCCTGCTTCGTTCGTCGAGACCCTGAGTGGCAAGCAGTCTAACTTTGCTACTCCCATGGAGGCTGATAACAGCAAGATCGAAATCCCTGCCATTGAGAATGTGCGGGAAAAGACCATGGCACCCGAAGCCCCTGTTAACGCCCCCGTCAACGCCGAGTTTGAAGCCAACCCTGATTTCGCTCTGTTCAACTCATCCTCAGAAGACACTGTTGTCTCGGAGGAGCGTGACATTGACATCTTCTATGGCGTTGAGCCCGAGAAGGTCCTTGCTCGCTACGAGTTTGTTGATGCCGAGGAAGAGGAGCGCAATGCAATTATGGCCATGGCCCGCGTCGAGCGTCTCAGTGACCTGTTGGACGCCAGAATGGATGCCATGGCTCACATGATGTCAGAATAGGCCTGCCGTCTATTTTTCATAGACACGGTCTATCACGGCCACTAGCTGGACTAGTCGCTGTCCCCTGTGTGCAGAACCCGGTGTCACCTGCTTTATTCTTCGACGGCATATATTTTGTCTCTCCCTTTTGTTTTTGTTTTTCTTTTTCTCACGTCTCCTTTGTCTTTATGCATTTTCACGTATCTACCCCTGGGCAAATTAGCGTTGGCGTTCAGGATGATATCATACTGTCCTTTTTGTTGTCTTTTCTTGTTCTTTGGGGGATGGAGCAGAGAGCTTCCAACTCTCATCGTCTCTGTTTTCTGGAAACTCACTCGTCACGATCCTTCATGGCCGCTCATATCCACTCTCATGCCTCTGGTGCTCGCCATTCTTTGTTTTTTGGGTTGTTCCTTTTTCTCTTTATCTTGCTTTTTATTTGTTTATATTGGGTTCAAAGTTTGCCCGGATCACATCGTATTGTTTCTCACGTCATGTCTGCCTGTTGGCAATTGGGGGTCACTGATCCAGCCCCCTACCCTTTTGTTAGTATTTTGTGTATAGAATTTGATATCTCAAAGCATGTCTTGATATGCTGCAAGAAAATACCAAAAAAATGTGAGAAAACCCTTTGAAGGACTGTAATATTGCATGTGTGTGTGTGTGTGTGTGTGTGCGTCTATCTTCACTAGGCACTAATTGTTGTTTGGAAGCACTACCGATACAATGCCCGTCCACTTGTCACCGGTTTTCTTCTGGCGGTATTCTCTAAGGGCCTGGACCACATCAACCATGGCTCTAGCATCCTTCTCCTGTGCCTCGGTGAGTGCTGGCAAGCGCGCGTCGGGCAACAACGCCGCCTCCCAGGCATCATGAAAGAGGAGTGCGCCGTCCGGCACGCCAGCGCGAATCTGCACCGGCGACGCGGGGCCCGGGATCTTTTGAAGGCTGGGATTCATGACGGCATGAGTGTAGGCGCGCACAGCGGGCGAGAGCTTGGCGACGGCGGTGGGATCGGAAGGCGCACTGCCGGCCCAGATCTTGGTGGTGTATTCTTGGTCGAGCCAGTGCGAGGTGAAGGTGATATAGCGGTCGTCGTGCGACTGCGGCTCGGGACGCCTCATAGTGTTGGGGCGACTGGGGGAGGGGCCTAGACGCAGGGCGCGCGTGGCTTCGCGAGCAGCTTGTTTGGCGGCTTCGCGGGATGATTGAGCGGAGGAGGGGATGGGGTTGGGCGCTGAAGAGGAGGGGGAGGAGGGGGAGGAGGGAGAGGGGGAGGAAGAGGAGGGCTGTTGAGGGAAGAAAGTAAAGTCCTTGGTGGTATCTATGAGCCCCTGAACATCAAAATCCTGAGATAACAAGGCTTCGGAAACATCAGAAAGAGGATCGGCTTCGAATTCCAGGCGGAGATGACGGAGGCCATGGATCATGAGCGGGTCACGGCGACTCTCTGACTTGGTGGCTTCTTTAATTGCCTTTTCCTGTCGAGCCAACAGATCCAAGAAGCCAATCAGCGACTTGATCAGAGGCCCGGATGAGCGACGGGGCACCGAAGTCAGAGTAAGAGAGGTCAGACGAGGGTTCATGTCCGGTTTGTACTGGCCGGAAGGATACATGAGCTGTACGCGAGGCAGCAGAGCTTGCTCGGCAAGGTACAGAGATGCATGGCCAGAATGATGGGCGGATACAAGTGAGGGAATCTGCGTCACTAAGGAGTGGTGAATGGTGAGACTTCGCAAGTTTGATGAGTAAACAGGCCGCACAAGGTGTGCAGCTCCAAAGACGCCGTACAGACTCGAGTTTGACTTCCACCCGGCCACGGATCTATCGCTAGCATAGACTTTAGTGCCAGAGCATGACAGAACCTCCAAAAAGCCCCGAGATATACGTAGCAGTTTCTCCAAGCCCAAAGACGTGATGTTGTTCTCGGAAAGATTAAGGTGGGTGAGAGACCGGGGAAAAGACCGCGTGTCTCCCTCGGGCCTCGAGAGCAGGGCGTTGAGAACCTCGAGACTGTCCTCGAGAGGGGCATCTCTGCCGTTGTTGCGAATAGGAGCATTCTCGTTGGTCTCAAGAACATATGAGGGAGAATCAGCAAAGTATCGAGCCTCGTGGTTGAAGGCACAGCTCCAGCGTGACTCCTGAATAACTTCAAAGGGCCCAAAGTTGACATGGCCTCGCATGGAAGGATTGATCAAGCGGCCTTCTGCGAAGAAATAGGCTATTGAGCGAATAGCAAAGTCTTGGAAGAGGCAGTCCATCATCTGTGATATGGCATCATCGCTGATCTTGTTATGTGACAAGTCTATACTCCAGACCTTTTTGTACACGGACAATGCGGACACCATAGTGACGGCATCGGCATCAGTTACTCCGCTTTGGCGCAACTTGAAGACCCGTACACCCTCAAGACTGGGAAGATGGAGTTTTCTTCCCGAGACTGACGACATCTCGAAATATGCCAGGCTTGACGGCTCGAGGTGGGTGAACATGGAGGCCGATACTTCAAAGCTTGGGGCCTGGAAGCTTAGTAGCCTGAGCCGCCGCACAGCTGAGAAGACCGGCACAAGGTCAAACTTGGTGTCTGGACCAACCAGGATGGAGGTCAGGTTTGGCATGCACTGCACCAGTGAAGCCAGGGCTGCCGAGATGTCGTCGCTGGAGGATACAGATACATCCTTGGTAGCAAAATTACGGAGATCTAACACTGCTATCGTTTCCTGCAGGCTGGACGTGAATGTGGGCAGTTTCGTGGCCAAGTCCCGGAGCCATTCCAGATCTGCAGCGGCGGTGTCAGAGGTAACATGAGACGCATCAGGACGGGCAGGGGATAGATGAGAGTGAACAAACCCTTGTATGGATCACAGCCGAGGCGGCGGACAGACGTGAGCGGATCTCGCCAAAGCAAGGGGAGAAAGATGCGGCGAAAGCGCCGGGATACCTGTGTGAGGACCGGGATGAGGTCAAAGGGCAGCCCGGGTCCTATCAGTGCAAACGGATCAACTTGAGTGACGGCCTGCATGTATGACGGCGGAAGCTCGTTGTCGGCCATGGCGGGCAGAGCTTGGTGCTGCAAGGTGTATGTAGCAGATACTTGGGTGTTTCACGCTACAGCGCTGCGTGGTGAAGACACAAAGAGGCCAGAAACGTGTACAGAATACTCGGAGCAGAAGCAGTAGATGTTTGCAAGGCTATTTAAATATATTCAAAGCTTGTGCTGTGGCAATATCCGGAAGCCCAATTGCAGCGCTACAACAGCAGCATCATGCATGTCGAGGCCAAATGACGTATGCGGACTTGCGCCTAACGACACGATACCATACCCCACGCTTCATGATTGGTCAGACAGTCACGTGAGCATAGACACTGGTTCTAGGGTTTGCGACTTGCGATACAGCACAGCACCACACGGCGCCTGGAGATCACGGCCGGACCAGCGCTGCACGCACAGGAACGGAATAACAACTTGCCATGCGGCCATTTGCATCGCCATAATAAGCGCCGATAACACGTTCGGCCGTCAACAACCCATGCGCAGTGGATCACCACTGTCGAAACTCACCATGGTGTAGTTGGTTATCACGTTCGACTGTAACTTGCCAAGATTGCCATCGAAAGGTCACCGATTCGATTTCGGTTGGTGAGAACATTTCTTTTTAGCTTTTTTTGTTGTATGTCTTGTTGCTTGGCATATTTTTGGTGGGCAAAGTGGAGCCCTGTAGGTTATGTCAGCTGGCTGCACCATCGATGAATCCTCTTGTTCGCGTGTGTCTCATACAAGAAGAATTCAACAAAAGTCTAGGGCTGGAGGAAGCGCTGCAGCCTTCTTACATTCTTGGTTGCGATGCCAATAAGGATGAGAAACATGCAGATAACGATGACAAGTTAGCTTCAAAGCTGCACACCGCCAGACTTGCTGGATGGTGGAATGGAGGCAATAATGTGAAGCGGGTGAAGTGGCCTTATGAAATGTTAGTTCATCCTCAACTGTTTCACCTTTTTTGTTTTGTTGTGATGTAACGACGCAATGTCAAACTGAGTCAGTCTTGGGCATGCGGACCTTTGTCTCGAGACTTGGTGCAAGTTGGGCAGAGTTGGGGCTTTGTGTAACCAAAAGGACATAGGATCTGCTACACAAAGTGCACGCATCACATCACAGGCTAAAGAAGTGGGACCAAGTCAAACAACATGACGGACACGTAGAACATATCAACGCTGTGATTGTGGCGGCCGTAAAAGAGTGTTCATTGTAAAATGGTTGCAAGCTTATATGAAGAGAAGAAGAATAAGATTGTTAAATAAAGGACTAACGGAAACCAAAAACAATATCCCAAAGTTTAAACGCCGATTGTTTGATGTTTCCACCATGTTTGATGTGGAAATATGAAACTTGAAAGTATGCCTGATAAAGGCAAAGATCTCAGCTGTAGATCTCGTTTCAAGAAAGAAAGAAAAAGAGCAATAAAAAACTATATGATCCGAGAAAAAAAAGAAAAAGGACAAGGAGCCCCATGTGGTGAGCAGATTCGAACCAGAAACAGGAAGAGTAATAAAAGTAAGTAATGAAAAAAAAGAAAAGCATTGGAAGGCCCCAAGATACGGCGTGGCGATTTCAGTTGGTGATAACCAAAGACAAATCGCCGCCGTGCTGTTGTCCTCCGTTGCAATGGGAGTGGCTCAGAACTGTTGTCAAGAAACATGACACAGAAGACCGATGCTTTAGAGGCCCGCGCCTATACATATAGTTGGATGAATGATAGAAACTCGAAACGAAGGTGGAAATAATGTAACAGGAAGTGGGAACGGAAAGAAGAAGAAAAAAAAAATAGCACAAGAAGATACATGCAGAGGCACGACAGATCATTCTGTGGCACTTTGCAAGCTCAGGACTGGTCGCCGTTCTTTTTGCTAGTGCCGCGGCGCTTCTTCATCCCGGACTCAATCTCGTGCAGGAGGGCAAGAGCCTGCGGGTGGTAGGCAATGCGGCTCTGTGGGCTCTTCTGCTCAATGGTGTGTAGGCGGATGTGTTGGCGGTAGTTGTCGAAACGAGACTCTAGGAAGCGGCGCTCGTTGGAGCAGAAGGGGCAGGTCTTGAACCGCGGGTTGGGCTGGTGGGCACTGCAGAGCAAATGATTGTTAGTTTTCATGTGTTGATCAGTGGGGCGTAGCGGAGGAGAATAGTAAGTAATACGTACGTGGCATAGTGACGCTTGAGGTGCTCAGCACGCTTGAAGTTCTTGGCGCAATCAGGTTCAGCGCAGACGTGGCGGCCGCGTTTTACTTGCGAGACCTCAATGCCGCGGCTGCGCAGAGCAGAGCCGGTCTCGTGCATGTGGGTGTTGATGCAGCCATCTTGGATGCTGTGGAGAGCGCCCGTCGAGCTCTGGGCACCACCCATGTACATCTGGCGCGGGGCATTGCTCCAGACGCCCGGGGGAGTCGGCGAAGAGTTGAGGATGGCTGTGACAGAAGTTTGCGGCACAGGCGTTGCGCGGTTCTGCATCATGGGGATGCCGCCATAGTGTCCGGCTGAGGCAGTGGGAGACACAGGAGTCAACTGACCGCCTGATGACATGCTGGAAATGGAACCACTCTTCTCCATAGAAGTGTTTCCATAGCCCAGCGGGGGCATGAGGCCCTCCATCAGGCTGATGGTGCCCATGTCGCCGTGCTGGTGAGGCATAGAGGCCATGGAGTAGGGGCGGCCGCCGTAGGGGTTCATGCCCATGTCCAGCTGGTGCTGGGGGTACTGGTGGGCGTTGTGCTGGATGGAGAGGAGGGGCTGGCGGTCAGAGTGCATCATGCCGCTGCTGCTGAGGTAGCGCGGGTCGTGGTAGCGCGGCTCAGCGCCGTACATGGCCATGTCATGATGGTTGGTCTTCATGTGGTCATCGCCAACAGGAAGCGGCGAAGGGGGCATGCTAAAACTCATGTTGCCGTTGTGATGATGTTGTTGAGCGTAGGAGGTGTCAATGTGGATAGGCTCAAGCGGGCGGTCAGAAGGGGGGGTAAAGGGCTGATAAGACGAGGGAGAGGACGTGAAGCTGGGAGACGCCGAGGGGACCTGGTTGTAGGTGTCTTCGTAGGCTGTCCGAGAGTCCATTGTGAAAGAAGAAGGGAAGGGAAAGAAGATAAAAGAGGAAGAGAGATGGGAAATAAGGCCGCCGGGACGAAGGGAAGGAAGTAGTAGTAATGAAGAATGTGGGAGGTTGTCTGTGTATTTTTTCCCTAGCAGAGGGAGAGGCAGAAGGCGATATGTATAATATGTTTGAGGGACAGGATATCCGCGAGAGACAGGAGAACAAGGAACAGAAAGAGAGAGAAATAGAAATAGAAATAGAAAGAGAGAGAAATAGAAAGAAGGCAGTGGTAAGGGAGAGACAACAGGAAGAAGATTGCAAGGCGAGAGGTTTGTTGTGGAGTAACAAGGCAAAGAGTAGAGAAGAGCAGAGCAGAGCAGAACAAGAGAAGCGGTAGGGAGGAATGAAGAGCTTTAAGCAAAGAATTCAGGCCTGCAGCAACGGCGGTGCGCGGAGAGGGTGCGCGGAGGTTCAGGGAGAGAGAGAGAACGAGCAAAAGAGAGTGTGTAAGTGAATGGGAGCAAAAGTAGCTGGTCTGGTTGTGGACAGGCTACGGGCTGTAGAGTATAGGCGACTGGTTCTGTTAGCTAATCTTGCGAGCAAGACTAATAAAAGAAAAAAGAGGTAAATCAAAGACGTAAGGAATGTTGGTTGTCTGGTCAGTGTAGACAGGCAGAGGAGGAGGAATTGCGAGGCGAAAGAATGAATGAGAGTGAGATGATACCCGAACAGTCCTGCGTGCCAGTGAATGGTGTGGGAATCAGAAGTTCGAGGCAACAAGAAAGAAGAGGGAAGTGGTCAACAGATATAGGAAACTAGAGAAGCTATGAGACAGATGCACCAGTGATGCAAAGGTCATGCAGTTGAAGCTAGATCTGAAGGGGGGTGGGGTGTATCTCTGCGCAGGCTCAGCCAAAAGGGAGCCGGAAGGTGAGGTAAGGACGGGCAGGAAGGGTGTGTGGCTTAGAGGACCAAACAAGGGAATACTATGGGAGAGGGCGTGCGGAGGGAGAGAGAGAGAGAAGAGAGCGGGAGACCAGGACTGTGGAGTGAGGTGGAGTGGAGTGGAGTGGAGTGAAGGGTCGAGGAGTGTGTGTGTATGTGGTCTGGTGCAGGTGTACAGGCAGATGGACAACGAGCTGGGCGACAGGCAGCGGACTGAGACAACGACGGTGATATTCAGCAGAGTCACCGAGGCAGAGGCAGAGACAGTCGTCAATAAATGACAATAAAAGGCTCCCAGGCGTAGGAAGAAGCAGAAAAAGGAAACAAAAAGCAAGAGGCCACCGAGTAATAGACAAGAAAAAGGAAGTGTTAAGACAGCAACAAAACTAGGAAATCCTAGAACAGAAAGTCTAGCAGCGAGAGATCAACTCCTTGCCGCTCGAAGAGATACAAAATTGGACTGCCCGCACGGAGAGTGTGGAGAAGTACACACACAAACACACGGAGAGAGAGAGCGAGAGCGAGAGAGAGAAAGCCTGGGTGAGCCTGAGCGAGACTGAGTGAGATGGGACACCGACGTCGATGTACCCAACTGAGACTACTCAAAGAGTGATATCAAAGAGTTGTGATATGGTTCAGACGAGGAGGAGGGAAGGGACCAGTGCCACTTCAAGTTGGGGAGCACTTGGCGCGTACTAGGACAGTCGTCTCTAGACCGTCTCTATATTTGAGAGAGTGATGGTGTTGTGTGTGGCCTGCAAAAGTCGTAAGAGCAGGCAAGAAGAAGTGCGTTACGGCGTTCAACAGTCGTTTCAAAGCAGGCTCAGAGTCTATCGAGCAAGTAAGTGCTTAGGGTACAGAGGCACAGGCTTGAGTCTCAATATCAAAGTGAGAAAGACAAGCAAGCACAGTAAAGGGAAAAAAAAAAGCAAAAAGAGTCAAGGCCAGCCAACGATAGGGAGAGAATAGCACAAAAGGTTTATGATGATACACCTGCAGGGAGGCTTAGTAGTGATGAGAAGTAAAAGACGAAAAGAAAAAAGGACGAAGGACGTATATCAGAACAACAAGGGAGGATAATGGTGGGAAAGGGCTTGCTTGATATAAAATTAAGCAAGACACGCTGAGATGAGGAAGTCCAGGGGATCGATATAGAACACAGAGAAAGACTAGACGCAGGAGTACCAGAAAAGAAGACGCAAAGCCGTTATATACAAGTCCTTAGCTGGTGGGTGGGCTAGCAGCTGACGGCTAGCTTACCGTCCTGTGCCGTGCTGCATAGTACATACGCAAGTACCCAAACACATGCTACTCTATTCAGTAGAGCAGACGGTGCCTTGCGTGCTCGGCAATGTGGGTGGTTGATGTCACTTCTGGCCAGGAACTACACAAAGAAACAAGGTAAAGTGATCACCATGTCCAAGAGGGGCACGCCTACCGGCCTACCACACCAGCTAGTCAGCCAGGACTTGGATACAGGTCAAGTACCTGACTAGCCAGCGAGCTACTGTCCAGGGGGGGGCGGAAGGAGGAGGGGGACACACCACGCCCTTGACCGGCGCTGTCTAGTCATATTCACACCACCTTCTGTACAAACAAAGACATTGCCTTTTGAGTGTTTCTTTTTCCTCTTCCGAGTACGCTGTCGTCAGAGTAGAAAGGA
This sequence comes from Thielaviopsis populi, assembly GCA_017591655.1. NCBI lineage: Eukaryota > Fungi > Ascomycota > Sordariomycetes > Microascales > Ceratocystidaceae > Thielaviopsis > Thielaviopsis populi. Next base: position 17,189 of record JADILG010000385.1, read on the forward strand.
AACGCCAAGTGACAAGGGCCGGATGGGGTCTCTTGCGTCAAAGTTGACAGAGTGATACTTGGCCTGGACGGCCTGGCCGGGGAGCTGCCGCTGCTCTCATACACAGCAAACACGCAGGAGATCAGGCTCGTAGTCACATTTTTTCCCCTCTCCTCTGACTCTTCTACTTGCCACTGGGACCTCCTGGTGAACATGATTGGGGCATCCTGAAAAACCAGGTCAGCTATGTAGCGAGAAGAAGCAATATCGGCTTCTCGAATCTGAGATATGACGGAACTAGCCCATGGGTGGGAGAGAATGATACGTAAGGAACAGCCAAGAAAAACAAAGACAAAATTAATATGGTGGAAAGATAAAAACATCAATAAAATATATATATAAATAAAAAATAACCGTAATTCGAGATAAACCCGAGAGAAAAAAAAACCCAAAAAAAACAAGAAAGAAAGGAATAAAACCCCAAGAAAAAAATGATCACCGGCGATAAGTCTATAGCCAGCCAGGAAGAACAAAGAAACTATAGGGACAAGGGTCGTGAAAAAAATAGAACAGACTCTTTCCAGGGGGGGGTGGCATAAAGGACAAGGCACCAAGCACGAAGCAACACGCGCGACTCCATTCCATACACACCCTCTCCCTCTTCCTCTCTCTTCTTGTTTGGCACGGCATGACTCAGCTAGGAGGGAGCATAGATGGGCTCTCTGTGCTTGAGGTCCCTCGTCTTGCGCCTAGGAACGTTGAGATGCCATACACACGTCAGAAAGAGAACACCAGCCCAGTCTGCAAGTCCCCAGCCTCTTGGCCTTCTTCCATATCGCTTGTATAGGATTCACTCAGCTTTGTCTTTTGTCTTGCTGACCTGTTGTTTTTTAAAGAAAAAAAAAAGAGGGGAGCCGGCTTACAGGCTAGGAGCATAGGCTGGACCTAGAGCAGGAGCTAGATGCCATCACTGTGCTTCTTTCGCCTCTTGTGATGAACTCTGTACTGCTACTATTATATGAGCCTGGCTGCGAATGTGACAGCTATGTGTCGAGTTCCATGCTACAGCTAATTGGCCATAATACTTGCTTTCTGGCTTTCTGGCTGGCTGGCCGTCAAGCCCTTCCCTTTCTCCTTCTCACCCGAGAACTGTCGGCTGGTTAAAGAATGGCAGACTCGTCAGACACGGCACCTGACTCCAATCACACATCTTGGCTCTTCAACTTGTTTCTGGCACCAAAAGCCCTGAAAGGTCCTTTGCACCGCCAGAAACGAACGCGGATTGCCTCTTTTCGGTTCTTTGATGCACCTGAGGTCCCCCTTTGTCGCCCCCTTCCCGTGCTGTCGCCCCAAAAGCAAAATAAACCCTGGAGAAGTCCCTCTCCCTTTGCTGATAGCCAGTCGAGTCGCTGTCAAAGTTCATGATCCGATTGTCAAGATCCACGCCTCACATTGGCCAATACGGCCAGCTCCCATGGGCTCATCGGTCCATACGCACCCCTTGGTCCCTGGGGAGCAAGCACCAGCGCCAATGGTCGGCTATCTTCCACTGGCTCTTGAGCGGCTTCAACAAGACTCGCTCTTCGTTAGTCTCTATCAAGACACGTCGCCAACATCATGAGATCAAGAGTTGAGACGGGCAATGAGTCGTGTAAAGAACCAGTTAGACATGCAAAACCCCAGGTAGGCTCGGGATAGCACACAGGGAAGCAGAGCTGTCGCCGATTCAAGGCACAGCAGCACAATACAGCCAATTGATCTGCACCGGCGTTTCATTACCACCGTCTTTTGGCCGTGTCTCAAGCTGCCCGCAGAATGCACTTTGGGCATGGCATCAGCTGGTACTGACACTCAGCGTGGCCGTATGGGAAGAGGGATGGGTATGCTTTGGTCGGTACATGTGAGCACAGAAGTGCCCAATATGGAGGCGCTGATGTCAAAGGGATTGATTGGTGATATTAGTAGAGTCCCTGGTGAGCATGCTATCCTATTATGTGTGTCGTTGGGATGGCGCTGTGTTTCGCTTGTCGGTAGATTGGGATGAGCTTTTTGGAGCAGCTCATATACCACGAGTTGATGTTGTTGTTGTTGTTGTTGTTGTTGCAAGACAGCTAGGGTTAGACAAACCCTGGGCCCGATCTGGACTCGATCTAGACTCGGACTCGACCTCGAAGCAATTACCTAAAAGAACCCACTTACACGCAACAGGCCCGATCCCACACAAACCTCGAGCCTCGAAGTACAAACTACGACATCCAGGGCTTTATTTACACTGTTTCGCTGTCTGCTCTCTGCTCTCTGCTCTCTGCTGCATTGCTGCCGGGCAAGCCAGAGTCCGACGGACAATGCAAGTTTTCCGAAGGCCAGTTCGAGAGAGAAAAAAAAAAGCACTCATTTTCAATCATGGTTTCTTTTTTTTTTCCATCATTTTTTCTTGTCTTCCTCCTCATCAGAACAAAAGAAATAAACGAATAATAACACGGGCTGGATGATGCAAGCCACCTGTGTGAGAACTTTGCAAAAAGGAAAAGAAGCCGAAGGAGAAAGAAATGGAAGAAAAAGAAATGAGGGAAAAAAGAAAAAAAAAAAACAATACACTTGTTCTCAGGGCATCACAGTCGCCAATCATGCAGCAAGACTGATTTCTCCAACCCTTTACTTTCGCTTCATACACTTGCAGTGCGTCAGTAGAAGAGACGATCAAGGCCAGAGCGGAGCAAAACAATAACAGCAGACTTACACGCCTCTGCCCAATTAGAACGACAACACTAGGACAGAGATGATATGATATGTACATATGCACATGGCAGATCAGTTTCCGGAGGCTTCTCCAGCACTCGCTCACAAAGATGTGCCACCCATTGTCGCTGATAGGTGGACAAAAGAAAAACGACAGAAGAAGCCAGCAACAATCAGGCGAGGCGGCCTGGACTGGCTTTCTGTTTGATCATGGGACAAGTACAGGTAGACTTTGAGTAACTCTCTTTCTCTCTGTCTCTCTCTCTATCTCTCTCTCTCTCACACACACACACAACGCCTTGTCTCCTTGGGGCTTGGCTGCGGAGGATCCCTCCCACGGGCCGAGTTGACAGGTAATTTTCTCTCTGTAATCCTGTCATTATCATGGTTTACAGGCATGCAGCGCACATGCCGTAGGTACAGGGCAAGGAAGCCCACCACTACACGCCATCTTTTCTTTTCTCCTGCCAATGACAAGGGGCGCAAGGCCGGCTGTCTATGCATGGGTTCTATTCGTTCTTCTGGCCAATCGCCAAACATGCACGTAGCAGAACCGGAGCAGACACTTTCCCGGCCAGGCCAGGCTAGCCCAGGCAGTCAGTCTTGCCTGGATTGCCCACGATGGATGAGCTCGGACTGAGAAGGATAAGAGGAAGGAGAAGAAGAGAAAAAATAAACGTAAAATAAAAGCAAATCTAGCAAACGAGCGGGCTATGCCGTGGCCCACGCCATCCATCCTGCCAGGCCTAGATCTTGGCCTGCAAGTGGAGATGGGAAGTAGAAGTGGAGGACGTGGGAGTCCTGCTGCATATGCACAAGTCAAAACGAGAGAGCTGAAAATGCCACAGGTAAAATTGATGCGTCACATTGCCACGCGATCCATGCATCCTGGTATGTGTTGGTTGGCCTGTGAAAACTCTCCGAGGAAGAGCAATATAGCAGAGTAAAAACAGAAAAACAAAAAGCAGCCAGTCAGAGGATAAGAGACCAGAAGTGAAGAGACGAGAAGTGAAGAGACGAGAAGAGAAGAGAAGAGATGAGAGTAGCAGTACAGAAAACTCAAAAGGTAACATGGCCTGTCTCCCCGCCCCCAAATAAGACTGTCGCTAATAGCCCACTTCCCCAAGCTTCAGAGTCCACAGCCAATCAGTAGCATCTATTACATACATGTCTGACAGCAAATACCATAGACCAGGTCGAGCAGCAGTGCTAGCAGCAGTGATCGACAGAGAAGCAGTACCAAGGACCCAATGACGCCGCCCGCACACGCACACACATACAACTGATGTTCCTGTTCTTTTTGTCCGGGCAAGACAAGAGCATTCATTTCTCAAGCAGCATTGGCTAGCTGGTATTAGCCTGGCCTGCACGTGTGTGTTTCTCTGTCGATATGATACAAAGCGGGTGGACAAGAAGCCAGGAATGGCATCCTATCGTGCGTCTGGCCAAGACAAAAGCAACGAACAAGAGGAAAATAAAATAACAAGTCAACACCAAGAATATGTCCCCCCCCCCCCCGTTACTTGGCCCGCTGCAGCCATTTGCACGGAGCAGCAAAAGCACGAGAGGAGCAAAGAAGAGAAGAGGAAAGAAGAGTCAGACTTTGCCCCCCCCCCCCCCCTCCCCCCCTTCTTTTGCACAACCTCTTTTTTGGGAAAAAAAACACCCGAAAATTTAGCACCGCACCAAAACACACACAGCTTCTGCCCGGG